>PVKM010000516.1:0-104412 GCA_004027735.1 Carollia perspicillata | reverse complement strand
AGAGCACTAGATTTTCTTTCTTTCTTTCTTTTTTTTGCTTTAATAGTGGCGACATAAGAGAAGTAAGTTTACAGGCTGGATAATGTATTTAAGCTGAAAGTTCTCAGTAGGCTTAACTGGTTTCCCAAACTCACTGCAGCAGATAGGAACACCCCTTTCCCTGCCCCCCACTAACCTGTTTTTCTCAGTCTCTCAATCTTAAATTCATCTGATAGGAATTAAGTGGGAAATTTGTAGCAGGTTTCACCTTTGAACATCACTTGTAACATATTCTTTTAAAATTTTCAGTTATAAGCAGATAGTAAATGTCAGAGATGGGCTATTAAAAACACCCAGAGCCAAAATATTTCTAAACATACTGTCCACTGGGTGACACTTAGAAGAATGTCATGCAAGCTCTTGAGAAGAGGTAAGAAACCCTTAAATAAGCATATTTGGTTCACCTAGGAAGACAGTATTTTACTACATATTGGTCAACATCTGTGTATCTTTGGTGTGGAAAATAGTAAGTAATACATTTGGTTGTTCTGAGTATGTTTCAGAGCACATTCTGATTAGTTTAAATGTAGTTAACGTAAGGTGTTGTGAAACACATACCAATAAACATGTAACTGATAGCAGTACTGTCTTCTAGGCTTAAATTCTTAAAGACAGAAGTAATTGTGGATTGCCTCTGAAAACACCTATATCAAAGTCCTCCTTTCTGGCAAAAAGCCAGAAATGAAGTATTGTGTGGTGTGGTTTTTTGTGTGTTTATTTCAAAATGAATTAAGTTCACTATGGTAGATACTTTTTCACTTATCTCTTTAATGATATCAACAAAGATATAATTCTCATTTCTCAGATGAGGAAACTGAGGTCTTATGAGGTCAAGCAGTTTCCCTGGGAAATGACATTAAGTATCAAAGCCAGGATCCAAGTGCCTGACATATAATGGGAACTTAATATATGTTTATTGATTAGTTATAGACTTTGAGTAACTATATGATTAATATTACTTATTCTGTAACTAGCTCTAAATTATGAAGTAATAGAAAGGCAAGGCCAAAAGAAATCTGCACATGTTTCAATTTACTTTTTCCCCCTCACCAGGCTTGTGTGTTAGAAGGAATGTATTTAATGTTCTTTTCCTTCTACTGCCCTCCACCAGGAGGTGCTCGTAAGCAATTAGTGACAAAGCAGTAGAGATGGGAACTGAGAAACAAGTGCCATTTTTTATTCCCAACAGAGATATTTGGTCTCTGTGCAAAATATTGACTTTGAAACAGAGCTCTTGATTCAACTGAACATAGTTGCTTTGATTTAAAGTTGCCTTGACCATTCTCACTCTAAATGGGCATAGGAGAAACTATGCCACTAGGCAACATTAGCTTGGTCTAATAGGACTATATTTCTTATATAACTTAGTGCTCTTCAGAAGTGCTCTAGTGTTCTGAAGTACTCCAGGAGCTCATCTAGTGTATGTACTAGAATAGTAAAACCCAAGAATGTTGTTATTTTCTATGTATTTAGTTTCTAAAAGCACATCTGTTTAGAAGTTTTGCTAATGATCTTACAGTGGGCAACTCTTCTCCCTGTGGTGTAATGTGGCTTAGAGGCTGGGATGCAATGGAAGATTAAAAAGAAAAAAAAGTCTTTAGTATTGAACAACCTCTTTTTGATAGAAAGAACTCAAGATAATGTTGGACCACTGCAAAGAAGCATGAAGGTGGGCAGTTAGAATGTGGAAAAGCAGCATCAGGTGATTTTCCTTGTTTCAAGAATCCCAGCAGATTAAAAGAAAGACCAAAAACAAGTCAGGAGCATTTAAAATTATTTTTATATTTCTTCTAAAATTTTATTTTAGAAATTTAAGATAATTAAACAAAGAGAGTAATTAGTATTTTGCAACAAACTGTATCATTGAAAAACATAGTTAAGGTTATTTACTAGAAAGACCTAAGTTAGGAGTTAAGAGAACGTGCTTGTGCTATCATTAAGCAGCTGTGTGACTTGGGACAAACAACTTTACCTCTACATCTCAGGCTCTAGACACTGTGAGGAGAAACTGCCTTTCGTTTGGAATCTGTTGAGGATAGCAGGGCTTCTGGTAGAAGAAGTTGAAGATAGGCTGCTAAAAACTTCTTTCTGGAGATTCTCATTTACCAGCTTGGAATGGAGCAGGGCGACATGACTTAACTCAGCTAAGGCTTCGAGATATGGGGTCTCCTGATTGGGATACCAGCAACTGAAGAATTCTATGGACCCATCCAACTCTAATATTAATCTTATGAGTCTAAACTGAAACCATCTGTAGCAACCTTCTTGTTTTATCCAACTCTGCTTGCTTATGTGATGGCATTGATATTTATGTACACAGCAGAAAGCCTCAGAATTTGTTGCTGTTGGTGTTTATTTCATTAAACCTTACCGGAGGTGCCAAATCAATTGAGGACTAAGACATAGCAAGGCCAGGCAGAGGACACAATTTTTAAGCTATTTACACAGGAGTTTTGTAGATAATTGATTTTGACCTACACATCTCTTATAATATTTTATTGGTTCCAGATTATTAGTCACTTCCTTTTTAACAGTGTGCTTTTTTATGAGGGGACTAAACTGCTCTTTAACCCTGCTACAAGAATGTGGCAATGGGCTAGTCCAGACAAGTGGATATGCACTTGGTAACTAACATTCTTAATGAGCTTGCTTCAACCTGCCGCAAATTAAAGCTCTGTGATTTTTCTAGCACATAAGCGATTTAAACAAAAATTGGGATTGTGAATAAATAAGCTTTTTTGATTTGTACTCCAGTTGGCAGTAAATGAAACTTCAGCCTCATGACTCAGTTTGTCTTAAAATGACCTTAATAGTCTGTCTAGCTGAACAGTGAGCATCTGAAACTTTTGAAGAGGTGATCTAGCAGTCATCTTAAGGGCTCCTTTTACTCATCAAAGACTTTGTGTTAGTCAGACACTTGATGTAGTTGAATACTGCATGGCCTTTGGAGTCTAATCTGGTTCACCACTTAGTAGCTGATTGATCTTAGATGTATTAATTTTCCTCTCGAAGGCTATTTTATGATCGATGCAATCATGATTATCTTTAATTGGCAGGATTGTCATGTATGGTAGCAATTAATATGTAGTTCCTAACAAATTGAGTAGCTGTTTTAATTAATCTAAAGAAAATAATTACTGTTTATCAGACCATAGGACAACATATAGTAGGACCTTAATAGCTGTTTGATTGAATGCTTTTTAAATGACTCTACACTAAAACTGCCAAAGTTGGAATTTTGGATAACTACTCAGTATCTGTGCGACCTTAGGCAAGCTGCTGCTGCTTTTTTTTTTTTTTTTAAGATTTTATTTATTTTTTACAGTGAGGGGAAGGGAGGAAGAAAGAGAGGGAGAGAAACGCCAATCAGTTGCCTCTTGTATACGCCCCGACCAGGAACTAAAACTACAACCCAGGCACGTGTCCTGACTGGGAATCAAACCAGTGACCTTTTGCTTTGCAGGATGATGACCAAAAAACTCTGCAACACTGGTCAGGGCTGGGCAAGCTTCTTAATCTCTGTAAAGCTGAGTATCCTCATCTTTAAAATGGGGATTAATAGTAATAAAACCTATCTGGCAGAGTTATTGTGAGCATTAAGTAGCATAATGCATTTAAACACTTTGCATAATACCAATACATATTAAACTTTCAATAACAGGAATTATTAAAATATTTTGAAAACTGCCTAGTGGTTTCATGGATATTTGTATAATTCAAAACTTATAAAATTATACTCTTCAAAATATAGTTTATTCAAAGTGTAGTTTATTGTAGATCAACTATGCCTCAGTAGAGTAACACTTATTGGGGTGTGTGTGTGTGTGTGTGTGTGTGTGTGTGTGTGTAGTGTAGGTGTGTCTGTCTGCCTATCCATCTTCTTTCTACTACAATGATTGTGTTTAATGCTGGTGCCCAGTAACATTCCCAAACCTGGATGGAATTGTGCTGGTGCCTTTTCAGAATGATCACAAGGTTGAAATAGATTTTTAAAAAGAATTCTTATATAATATTCTTTTAAAAACACAAGGGAATTGTATTTTCCAAACTGATTTTTAAAAGATGCAAATAGTAAGGTGAGAATTGTTGCATTGTTTACTAAGTGTGTCACATGTAGTGCAAGGATCCTGCAGGTGAATAAACTGAATCTTCTTAGTGACGTATTAACATCTCAGTCCATTAGAGTTGGAAGGGATCTGAGAGCTCATTCATGTGGGCTGCTCTCATATTTTACAAAAGAGTATATAACGAAGTCTGTCTCAAAAAAGTCCAGCCATTGTAAATATAATGAGAATGGTTTGTGCATTGATGTAACCTGGCAGCCAAGGAGAGTGGACTGGAATGCACATGTGTGAACAATGATGACTTTGCTATACTAGTCAGTGGGGGTGGTAGAGACCATTGAGTGAGCATGTGTACTGTGTGGCTGTTACATTCAAAATGACTGAGTGAGTAGAGCAACGACTCTACATCAAATTTTGTATTAAGCTTGAACATGGCTTCATGGAAACTATTCAGGTGATTCAGAATGCTGCTGCTATGGGCAAGTGGTGTTTGGCAGCTTCATCACGACCATGTGGCAGCTCATGCATCGCATCTCATGCAGAGTTTTCTGGTGAAACCTCTTAGATCACCCAGGTGACTCAGCCCCTCTACAACCCAGATACTTGGCATTGTGTGAATCCTGGCTTTTCCCAAAACTAAAATCACCTTCAAAAGGGAAGATATTTCAGACTATGGGTGAGATTCAGGAAAATACGACAGGGCAACTGATGGCAATTGGGAGAAATGTGAGAGGTTGCAAGGTGCCTACTTTGAAGGGGATTCAGATGTCATTGTCCTATGTACAATGTTTCTTGTATCTTCTTCAATAATTCTCTCTATTCTTCATATTATGTGGCTGGATACCTCCTGAACAGACCTTGTATTATGTAAGGCTCTGGATGACTGGCCCAAGGTCCTGTAACTCAGACCCCTAAATTCTAGTCCAGTACCAAGTCTTAGCCTTTGTCATCAGCAATAAGGAAGAAAGACAGGCTGCAAGTATGTATTTGGAAAAGGGCTAAAATTTGGCTAGAACATAAAAAACTAACTCATAGTTTTAAAGAAAGCATTATTACGAAGGGTCTTCTAAACATCTTTAGGAATTATTTTTTCTTTTTATCTCATAAAAATATATATACTGGTGCTATACATATTTTGGTGCTTTTGTTTGCACAAATGGTATCTTATTGTATGCATTATTCTGTAACTTGGTTTTCCCACATGATATGACATCTTTTAGGTTTTTGTCTCAGTCTCTTGGCTTGCCTTTTGCACAACAGTTGCTGTGGCAACCAGCTGTTCCCAGGTGTAGCCTGACAGCTTTACTGCAACTCTACCTTATGTCTTCCTTTCTGTCCCAGGTATTCTGGTACACCAGTAAACCCAGCAGTGCCAAGGAATTAACCTTCCGTGGAGCAGTCTTTAACCACTGGAAAAGGGAAGCCAGTGAATCAATACTTCACACTTCCAAGGCTCAGGCACTCAATTCTGTGGTATACTCTAAATCAACAATTTTCAACCAGTGTGCCGCAAGAGGCATACTTGTGTGCCATAAGAATTTTTAAAATATGACATGCCAGATTATTTAGTCAGGGCCACTTCTTTTCCTTTAGATTTTCAAATAAAAAATGACAACATCCAAAGCAACAATAGCTGTTCAGTATAAAAGAATCAAAATTATACCTAAATTTAATCAGATCGGCAAAATACATATTTTGGTGTGCCACAGAATTTTAGTAATTTGCTTCTGTGTGCCATGAGATGAAAAAGGTTGAAAGCCATTGCTCTACATGGTGTCTCTGGGGTCCCCAATTAAACTGCATCCCAATTGTCACAGCAGTCGTCGACTCAATAACACACCACTGGAATGGCTTTCCCTGCTTCTCATTTCCCCCAACTCCTAATCCCAGAAGTCACTTACCAAGACAAATTTCCTGAATGTGGTCCCTTGTCTCAGGTTTTTGGTGGAACCCAAGCTGAAACACTAAATTAAAAATATTGTTTTAAAAAATCTGTATATAGCCCTGGCTGGTGTGGCTTAGTAGACTGAGTGCTGGACGGCAAACCAAAAGATTGCCAGTTTGATTCCTAATCAGGGCGCATGCCTGGGTCGTGGGCCAGGTCCCCAGTTGGGGGCATGTTAAAGGTAATCGATCAATGTAATGTTTCTCTCCCTCCCTTTTCCTCTCTCTAGAAAAAATAAAGATAAAAATAAAATAAAATAAATCTGTATTAATCTACGTTAGTGGTTCTCAAAGTGTGGACTGGAGACTTAGTCCCAGAGACAATTTCTGAGGGTCCACAAGGTCAAAACTATTTCCATAATTGATAGGGGAACTGTAGAGTTAAAGATGTTAGGCTTAGTTGATAGGCTTAAGTGATTAATGCATGTGGAAAGCTGTTATTCCAGGAACTGGAATTGGGATAATCTTTTTTTTAAAGATGTTTTAATTTATTTATCTTTAGAGGGGAAGGGAAGGGAAGGGAAGGGAAGGAGAGAGGGAGAGAAATAACAATGTATGGTTGCCTCTCGTGCGTCCCCTGCTGGGAACTGGCCTGCAACCCAGGCATGTGCCCTGACTGGGAATTGAACCGTGATCCTTTGGTTTGCAGGCCAGCACTCAGTCCACTGAGCTACACCAGCCAGGGCAAATTGGGATAATCTTAATACTGTACTAATGACCTACCAGAGATAGCCAATGATTAATTATGATGGTTTATAAGAGTTGTCTTTTGTACATTGTCCTAATATTTCATTTTAATTTGTTTATAAAGAAAGCATACATTCTTTTAATTACATAAGGGGAAGCATTGAGAAAATTCTAAAGCTTCATAAAACAATGTATTTTGGGGCCTTTCAGTTGTTTCAAATAATTGCTGTAGTTTATGAGAATTAGTTTTATCTGTACACATTGTATACCTTCAGCAATTCACAACTGTATTTGAATTGTGAATTTGAGGGGAAAAAATCATCAAAGATCTCCAAAGAGCTTTTGTTTATATGGATTGTATCTATTTTGTCATTCAAAATTATCATTGAGAAAAAAGTGTTTAAGATAATAATAAATCCATTACATATTAATATAAAAAGCATTTTTTTGTGAATAGTAATTTTCCAAAAAAATAAAACTAGTGAGTGAATGACACTTTACACTTTTAGAAATCTCCTTAATGTCTGGATTCATAGAAGACATTCAGATTCTGATACCTTCTTTATTTAAATTTATTTATTTTTAGAGAGAGGGGGAGGGAGGGAGAAAGAGAGGGAGAAAAGCATCAGTGTATGGTTGCCTTTCACACACCCCACACTGGGCACCTGGCCCACAACCCAGGCATGTTCCCTGACTGGGAATCAAACCGGCAACTGTTTGGTTCCCAGACCAGCACTCAATCCACTGAGCCACACCAGCCAGGGCAGATTCTGATATCTTCATTCAGCCTGTTGCAATATTGATTTGGTCAAAAATTCTGTTTAGTTTTTTTTCTGTAAAATGAAAGACACATTTTCCTTTTCACCAGTGACTTTATTAATTTGGATATTTTGAGTATGTCAGCTATTTCCTGCATGATATTAACACTGATTGTTCTCAGTTAACATCTCAATTTGATCACTATCAACTCCAAATAGTCTACCTAACCGTTGAACATCATCTAGCAAGAAATGTCCAGCAAAACTTTGCATACCACTTTTGACACATGTGACGAGTTCACAGCACCTTCTCCATACACTGCACAATCTTTTTTTGCGTTTCAGTTGTGTTTTTACCTTTCTTGAAATAGTAAAGCATAATATGCCAGAAACGTTATATATTTTCTTCCATCTTAAGTGTTAAAATGACTACACAAAAATTCACCTTTTGATTAAGATTTTTTAAATGCACGCTGATATGACAGCTATCACAATAAAATGTAACAAAATCATTTTGAATGAAGTTAAAGACATTTAAGCGCTACCAGAACCACCTCTCAGAAAAAAAACAAACAAACTTTTTGGCCAACCCAATCTGTTATTTTGGTTGAAATATAGGAGGAAAGTCTGACCTCACACAGATTTGTAGTTCGAAAGGGAGGAATATTTTAATAGACATTTTGGGTATTTGTGGGTATTCTTCAGTACTAAATCGGAACTCAGCAAGTGATTGTTTTCTTCATTTTTTTATTAACTTTTATTGTTGTTCTTTTACAGTTTTCCCTGCTTCTTCTTCCCCGCCTAGCCCACCCTCTGTTCCCACAGTCAATCCTCAACCTGTTGTCTGTGTCCCTGGGTCATTCATACATGTTCCTTGACTACTCCCTTCCCCTTCTTTCCACCTCTGTCTCCCTCAGCCTCCCCTCTGGTTGCTGTCAGTTTTCTAAAGAGTAGTTTCAATGTGGTGTCTAGAGCCATACCAATATAATGTTTTTGTACTTGTTACAGTAAAATCCATTGGTTTGCTTCATACTTGGAATAAATCTTTTATCTTTGCATAATTTTATAACATTATGCATTCACCATTGATTTGGAAAGTATTAGTCCACTGAGTTATGCACATTTTCTAATGTTAACATATTTCATTATATGATATTGAAGAATCGTATCTGTTAGTATCACCACTGACCTCATTAGAAAATCTTTTAGCATCAGAAGCTGTTCAACTCATGATGCCTGATACTTTTCCAAAATTTTAAATTTTACTTGAAAACTCAAATTTTGTCATTGTCAGTTAATACTGTCAGAGTTGTTCCTTGAAGTAACAGACTTGCTTTGTTCTTTTTGGGGGGCAATCATGTCAGATACCTAAACCCAGGTGATCATATTTGTCTGCTAGTCATTTAAGTACTACTAGTGTTCCATGAAAAACGTATCTCATTCCACACAAAACTCAAAAGTAAGAGCTTTTTCCCCAACACAATTATTATACTTAGAATATGCTTTATGCATGTTCCCATTTGTCACATAGAGTATTAAAAGAAGTGTATGTAAGAGTGAAGTTTCGTTAAAAGTAATATTTTTTACTGATTCATCAGGGACATTCTTAAGTGAAATGGGCGTTTTAAAGTGAGTAAATGGCACTGGAGACTTTAGCATTGTTTAATGTCACTACCTTGATTTGCAGTGAGGTACTAGCAGTTTTGCCCACCATTGCTTTTTCACCATTAGTTTAAAAAGCACAATGAAAAAGTCATACATTTAAGTATTATCATGAAAATTATTTATTTTGACATTGTGGTTGTGGACCACAATGCCCCTAAGAGGACCTCAAGAATTCTGTGTCTATAGACCACACTTTGAGAATCATTAGCATGGTTAATATGTTTCTAAGAAAATACTAAATACTTTCTATAAGAAGAAAAGAGTGCATCTAATAGATTGCTTGTCTCCATTTTGTTTAGTTCTTTTTCTAGATTCTTAATCTGTTCTTTGACTTGGAATTTGGGCTGTGTCTTTTTGTCTCCTCATTTTGGCAGCGTCCCTGTATGTGTTTGTATCTATTAGGTTGAGCTGCTATGACTCTCTGGCTTGGTATTGTGCCTAATGTGGTAGGTGTCCTATAGGGTCCAGTGACACAGCCTTCCATAAGGTGTGCCCTTCATGTGGGTTGAGTGCACTCTCCTCTTGTAGTTGAGTCTTGGTTGCTGTTGCCAGGTCAATGAGAGGATTCTACCCAGGCCAGTCAGTTGCAAGGATTGGCTGTGACCACTAACCACCAAAGTCTGCCCTCCATGGAGGATCAGCTGTGCAGGGACAGGGTGGTGGTGGTCCAGTGTGGTCTATAGTGATCCACTGGGTGTACAGACCCTGGGGTTTCTCAGGAGGTGCAGGCCAAGGTCAGCCCCCACTTGTGTTTTGCCTGGGGCCACCCTGTTTGAGTTTCAGAGCAATCTGGGATGGCTATGAAGGATACACTAATTGAAATAAAGAACAATTTACAGGGAAGCAACAGTACAGCAGATAAAGCCCAGATCAATGATTTGGAGCATAACAAAGCAAAAAACAACCAATCAGAACATTAAGAAGAAAAAAGAATCCAAGAAAAGGAGGATAGTATAAACAGCCTCTGGGACATTTTCTAGCGTTCTAGCATTCACATCATAGGGGTGCAGAAAGGAGAAGAGAGAGCAGGAAATTGGAATTCTATCTGAAAAAATAATGAAAGAAATCTTCCCTAATTTGGTGAAGGAAATAGACATACATGTCCCAGAAGCACAGAGAGTCCCCAACAAGATGATGCAAAGACGCCCACTCCAAAACACATCATAATTAAAATGCCAAAGGTTAACAATAAAGACAGAATTTTAAAAGAAGCAAGAAAAACAGTTAGTATCCTACAGGGGAGTTCCCACAAGACTGTCAGCTGATTTCTTAAAAGAAACTTTGCAGGCTACAGGGGATTGGCAAGAAATACTCCCAAGTCATGAAAAGCAAGGACCTACAGCCAAGATTGCTCTACCCAGCAAGGCTATCATTTAGAATTGAAGGGCAGATATAGAGCTTCCCAGACAAGAAAAAACTAAACGAGTTCATCATCACCAAGCCATTATTTTATGAAATGTTAAGGGGACTTACTAAGAAAAAGATCAAAACTATGAACAATAAAATAGCAATAAAAACATACCCATCAATAATCTAATCTAAAAAACAAACTAAGCAAAGAGAAGAACAGAGACAGAATCATGGATACAGAGAGAATTTTGATGGTTGCCAGATGAGAAGGGTGTGGGAGAATGGGTGAAAAGGTAATGGGATTAAGAAGTACCAGTAGGTAGTTACAGAATAGCCATGGGGATATAAAGTACAGTACAGGAAATGGAGTAGCCAGAGAACTTATGCATGACCCATGGACATGAGCAATGGTGGGGGGACTGCCTGAGGGAGTGGAGGGTGCTGGGTGGAAGAAGGCAAAAGGAGAAAAATTGGGACAACTGTAATAGCATAATCAATAAAATATAACTTTAAAAAAGAAGAAAACAAAAAAAACTTCAAACAGATTTTAAGAGTATTTACTAACATGGAATATCTACACTGTGGCAAATGTATTTTCCTTGAAGCCATCCTCATGGAAAGCCTATGAGGAAAGGTAAAGTGTTTATAGAGGAAGAAACAGTGGTTTGCGATCCAAACTGTTAATTAGAGAAAATAGAATAGCGGCTAACAGAAATAATTTTTTACTCAGGAAATTCTGACTTTAAAATTCTTGCTTTCAAGAGAATCAGAAAACAAGCCGCAAACTGGAAGAAATGTCTACAAAAGATACATATGATAAGGGACTGTTATCTAAAACATATAAAGAACTCTTAAAACTCAGCAGTAAGAAAAACAATAACCCTGTTAAAAAAATGAGTTAAAGACCTTAACAGATACCTCACCAAAGAAGACATACAGATGGCAAGTAACGACATGAAAAGATGTTATAAATCGTGTATCATCAGGAAAATGCAAGTTAAAACAAGGAGATACCACCACATGTTTATTAGAATGGCTAAAATTTAAAATACTGACAACACCAAATGGTGAAGATTTGGAGCAACTGGAACTCTCATTCATTGCTGATGAAGATGCAAAATGGTGCACAACTTTGGAAGACATTTTGGCAGTTTCTTACAAAACTAAACATACTCTTACCATGTGATGTAGCAATTATACCCCTTGGAATTTGTCCAAGAAATTGAAAACTTATGTCCATTTTTTAAAAAAAATACTATATACAGATGTTTGTAGAAGCTTTATTCATAATTGTCATAACCTGGAAGCAACCACCATGTCATTCAGTAGGTAAATGAATAAACAAACTGGTACATCCAGAAAATGGAATATTATTCAGCACTAAAAGAAAATGAGCTCTCAAGAAGTGCTACTTGCTTTTTGATTCCAACTAGATGACATTCTGAAAAAGGCAAAACTGTGGAAGACAGCAAAAAGATCAGGGGTGGTGGCAGATAGAGATGAGCAGGCAGAACACAGAGGGTTTTTAAGGCAGTGAAAATACTCTGTATGATACTGTAATGATGGGTAAATGCCATTATACCTTTTTCAAGCATATAAAATGTAAAATAGCAATAGTGAATCCTAATGTAAACCATGGACTTTGAGTAAATATAATGTGGCAGTGTAGGTTCATCTTTGATTAAAAAATTGCACTCTCTGGTGAATAATGTTGATAATGGAAGAGACTGTGCATATGTAGGGGCAAAGGATATAGAAGAAATGTCTATATTTTCCTCTATTTCATTGTAAACCTAAAATTACTCTAAAAATTGTGTGTGTGTAAAACAAACTCCTATACTGTCAAACAGAACCTGTTATATGTAAATAAAATTCGTTTTCTTGTTGAATGGTGTAGGAATCTATCTTTGTAGGATCAGTCAGTGGAATTTTAGGCATGAAAGTTCTACTTTCCCCATTCCTAAGCATCCAGAAGATTATATGCACAAATGTGCAGCATTTAAGGGTATAGAACTAAATAATAAAATAAAAGAATCTTGTCTTAACTTTATTTTTAATTTGTGAACCTAGTTTGAACCTCTACATATGTATGACGGAAAGTCAGAGAATTACCGTCCAACATAGCCAAAAAACTGAATAAAACCTCAACATAGATTTTGAAAATGAGCCATAGTCTTTCTTTGTATTAAGTTAAAGCAATCTTGTGATTGAAAGATTGCAATTATGTTCAATATAAAGTACGTAAATATAAAATTTAAAGGGTAACCCTCTTCAACTGTAAAGTCAAACAAACCTGCAGCCGTAATCTTTTGTTGTTATTGTTTTGGTCCAGATAGTAGTATCAATGCTTTACAATTACATAACCAACTAGTTTCATTTACATGATCTTGTTGGATCTTCATACTAGCTTTCTGAGGGAGATAGAACAAATTGTGTTACCATATTTTGTACATTAAAGATAGCATTTTCTAAGTAAGAAAACTGAAGAACAGAAATGTCAGGCGATTTAGCCCATAGGTATTGGTCAACTGAATGATTTAGCAAGTCTTAAAAACTTTATTCTTCTGACTTCAAATTTTACATAAGTTTAGATGATGAGACCCAGTAAACCTTTATTTTAGCCCTAAATTCTTAAAATCATCTGAGTTACTATTGCCCGTTTCAAGGGCTCCCCAGCCCTAAAGAGACTGCCTCAAAAAGATACAACCCCGTCTTCACTCACTTGTATTCCTTTTTCTGTACCTGTTCCTATGTGCATCTCTTGTCTCCCCAACTGATATATGTGATGTTAGGACTGATACTGTGCTTTATATGTAATCAACACTGGGCACATAGTCAGTCATTCAGAAATTCCTGACCTGTCAATTTCCCTGGTACTTTGTGATTACTAGGATCAGAAATAGTGATGCAGAGGCTCGCTTTGTCAGTTGTAGACCAGGAAGAAACTGCTAACCACTCTCCTCTTATCGTCAGGAATGATTAGTAGCTATGGTTAATGTTGATAACTGTAGGGACAAGCCCAATGAAGTGACAGCCATTTGTAGAACCATGTTCTTTCAGTGAGCACTTGCCTCCCACTCCTCCTGTGACTGAGCTGTCTGCAAAGATAGTCACAGCGTGAAGTTAATCACCATTTCATTTCTCCAGGTCCTAAAAATGATCATTGGAATGATAACAGCTCTTCTGCCTATGTTAGTATAGTTTCAAAGCCAGCTTTTACTTACTTTATTGCATTTAACCCTTTCAAAAATCCACTGAGGCAATTAGGGCAGGGATTACCACCCTAATTTACAAATGAGGGAACTGGCTTAGAATTGAGAAATGACTTTCCCAAGATCGGGAGGCTAGGCAGTATTTAACCTGAGATTTTTCTGCCTTTTGGCCCAGGTCTCTTTCCATTGTACAATACTGCTTCTGATTGACAGTGAAGTTTGCAATCATTATTATTTCATTACCAGAGGATTTTATGGTGGGGGTGGAGGACTTTTTTTAATGAAAAATATTGTGAAGGTAATTCTTCTTATCCAACTTAGTTTCCATTTTATTTGTACTGAAATGAAATAAATTGAGGTAATTATGACAATTGTGTTGATGAATATGACAGTAGAAATGACAGAATCAATTCCTTTTTTGCTTTTTTAAAAAAGTTAATCAGGTCTTCTAGCATTTTAAAAGTACAATGCCAAAACATTGTAGATGCAAAAACAAACAAACAAAACTTCTAATTAGACTAAATGAAAAATAACAACACTTCCACTGGCCAGGTGGCTCAGTTGGTTAGAGCATCATTCCATACATGAAAAGTGTGTGGGTTCGAGTCCCAGTCCAGACACATACCTACGTTTCGGATTCAATCCCTGGTCAGGGCGTTAGGAGGACACCAATTGATGTTTCTCTTTCATATCGATGTCTCTCTTTGTTAGTATAATCTTTATGACAGCACATGATAGAAACTACTAGGGTATTTATTTGACATTTTAATATTTGTCTTTAGATAATTAGCTTGATTATAATACATATTTGAAATGTTATGACCAACCCACTATTGTGTCTTTGGCTGCTCCTTATGAATTCACAGAATGTGGGTTTTCTCAGATAGCAGTTTAATTCACACCTCCCCAAAACTTACCAATGAATATTTTCAGACTGCTGTTGGATACCCTATTTTATTTCTAATAATAATATGAGAAACTTTACTTTATATCATTGTTAACAGTAAATACACATGTTTAATGTTATGAACAACAAAAACACCTCTATTGGCTATTTAATATTGTTTCAATTCTTCTGTGTAGACAAAAGTAACATGCATTCACATTTCCTCACATTTGCCCAAATTAAATTCAATTTAAATTTCAAAATAGTTACTTAATTTGTGACCCACTATAAACTTTAATAGAAGCAAATATTTATTGCTTTGTTTGGACTAAACTAGGCAGATTCTTTGGGTAGTGTTTTAGATCACAATGGTAATAAAAACAGTAAACAATGTGTGATATGTACTGTGCTAGGTGCTGTACATAAATTATAGATTCATAAGCCATAATAAAGATCTGAAATTGTGTATTAATATTGATTAAAGCATAAATGGCATGTAGGTGGAAACATTTTTTAAATGCTTTCAGCAAACACTCTTTCAGGTACCCTCCAAAAAAAATTTATAGACTACTGCCCTGGGAATTAGGAAACTAAGGTATTATTCTACTAATCAGAAAAGTAATAGACATGTTATGGGGGAAGAAGATGTATATGATAGCTTAATTTTAGGCTTGTTGTCTGTTGATGAATAAATAATAAATAGCTTTGACTATTGTAACATCTGTATATGGAAAAATTTCAAGTTTTCATAGCCTTCCTGGTAATGTAATGTCTGAGCTACTAAAGTGATCTTTCTAATGCAGCTTCAGAAATAATAATTTAAGAAAAAGATCCCCAAAATAAAATCCTTTTGTGAAATATGGCATCGTGTTTACGAATGATGATGTTTCCTTTTTGCAGATGTGTCTTGCTGAATCAGGGCTCTCTTATCCCTGCCATCGACTGACGGTGGGAAGAAGATCCTCACCTGCACAGACCCGGGAGCAGTCTGAGGAGGTGAGCCTCCTTCCCAGCTTTTCAATGAATAGAAAACCTATCCTCCACCCACCTGCCTACTTCCTATTCTTTTTTATTTGCTGCAGCATTGAGTAGATAAAATTAATGTAGCGTGAATGAAGTCTCAGTAAATTCTTTAAGGCAGAAAGTTTCCATGCAAGGTTATTGCTAATGTGGTCTTTCTTGTTCTGACAGTTTCATGTTCCATCAGACGAAATTCAGGTGGATTGGTTGAAATGATTTTTTACTTAGAACTGTCAGATTAGCAAAGGAATTTTCTTTGCTGCTGACTATATAGTTGAGTACACTTACTAGGATTGATCCTGAAGGTCTTTTAACTCATTGAGTTGGCACATCTTCTATAAGCCAGGCATTGTACTTGACACTAGGTGAATAACAATGTACCAATACCATGGTGCTTAGAGTCGAAGGTGGTAGATTAGTAAACTAATAATGATGTACTGTAACAAATGCAGTGTACATAGGGTGCTAGAGAAACAAGTGGGCCAGATAAGACTGAACATGTTTGTGTATGTGATGTGCCTGTGTGTGTCTTTGTGGGTCTGAATGATATTAAAAGGCAGTACCTTTTCTATGGCTACAAATAGCACTCTGTCCAACTAGGACTTTTGTTATAAGGGAATGGGCAAGTGAATCTGAACATCATAGTTTATCTGTTTAAAAGGTATTTATTGAGCTCCTATTATGTGCTAGGAAAAGTCATCACTAGGACTTAAAAAGTGTATGCAACAGAGATCAGACTGAATAACACAGGAAAAGTTCATGTATACCAATGTTTCTTAGGCTAGAGCATTGCATGATACAAGCATTTAAAAGCTTGGGCTAGTTCAGTAAAACCATTTCCCACTTACATTCTGTGTAAAATATGGTTGTAAATATTTATATAAACTGACTATATATTTTGGATACTCTTTATGAAAATTGCCACAGGACCTCTCCAGCCATCCTCTGCTATATATTTTTTAATTTTTTTCATCCTCACCTGAGGATATGTTTTTATTGATTTGAGAGAGAGAGATACAATAATTATTTCCCCCTATCAGTAGGACTGGTAACTGATAGTATCTGTGGGAGAAAAGAGAGAGGGACGAGATAAGAATGATGTATAGGTTTGGGCTTAACTGGCAAGATTTATTTAGTATTCATTCAATGAATTCTGATTGCATACCTACTCTGTGCCTGCTACTGGTCTAACTTCTGGGAATAACGCTGTGGACAAAGCTGAGTCTTTCCATAAAGGAGCTTGTACCTAATCCAAAAAAATGAAATTCAATGCAGATGATTGCCAAAAATCTATATTTCAATTTTTAAAACTTGATGAAACAAGTACTTAGCTTGTCTGCCTGTGGTGCAATGCCACATATTGTTGGTTCCTGAACTATAGGCAGGCAAGCTAAACAGTAATCCAGTTCCTCCTGAACGTCTCTACCTGAATGAATACTGCAGGTTCACTCTGTACAAAACCGTCTTTACCCCAGAGCCCATCTCCTTACTCAGGTTAATGCTCCTTGTCAGCCCAAGCCAAAACTGTTCACTCCAATCACTGAGGAACTTGCTGCCCTTTGAAACTGTTCCAAATGATAAATTGAGATTTGTATGACTTTTTCCTTTTTTTGTGTTCAAATGGGGGGTATTTTTGTATCAGCATCAAATTTGTTACCCTTCTTTGTTAACTGAGAAGTTTCTTGCTCTCAGAGTTATTAGAGTTTATGTTGTGCCCATTATCTTGATTCTACCCCCACTAACCTCTCCAACAAGATGGGAGGGGTGAGGGATCTCTCTTGCATTTTTATTCTCTTCCTCTCTATTGGTTTCTTCATCCTAAAAACATATTCAAATCTTCTCATTCTATTAAAACAATATTCCTTCAAACCCAGTTTTCCTCCTCAAGCTTTAGCTTCACCTTTCCTTTTTTTTACAGCCAGGCTTCTTAGAGTGGTCTATACTGGATAACTCTATTTCTTTTTTTTAATATTTTATTTATTTATCTTTAGAGGGGAAGGGTTAGGGAGAGAAATATCAATGTATGGTTGCCTCTTGTGTGTCCCCTGCTGGGAACTGGCCCGTAACCCAGGCATGTGCCCTGACTGGGAATCGAACCATGATCCTTTGGTTTGCAGGCCCACTCTCAATCTACAGAGCCACACCAGCCAGGGCTGTTCCTTCATTTTCTATTCACTGAAGTCACTACAAGTTGGCTTCTTTCTACCGTGTGATTATAGTCGAATTTAACTGGTAGGGTCAGATAATAGTTTTTTGTAAGATTCCATGCTATGCCACCTCTTTCATTTCCACAGCCACCTTTGTGGGTCAGTATTAGTCACATTCTACAGTGGGATGCAAAGACACTTGCACAAAGTCATACAGAAAATGATATTAAATGCCAAGTCTTTTGGTTATAAATTCAGCTGTCTTTGTGGTGGTTTTCTTGTCATAATACCATAGCTATCTATTTCTTAATTCTCATTCTACTGATTCTGTTTACAGTTCTTTTCTCCATTGAAATTTTCTCAGACTTTGCTTCTAACAACTTTCTAATCCTTTGACAGCTGTCTCTCCACTTCTTACTTTCTCTTCCTTCACCAGTTGAAATATTTATATATATGTACAGATTTATATATATAATATGTAATTATATGTATATACTCTGTAAACTTATCATTTTTGTTCCTCTTATTTTTTAACTGCTTGATCTTACTCATTTCCATAATATCAACTGTTTATACTAATGACTTCCAAATCTAAATCTTTTCTAGGCCTTTCCCCTGAGAAGATTTTCTTTCCAGCTGCCTACCAGATGTTTTTACCTGGATATCCTACAGCTTCCTCAGATTTGTTCTGAGAACGGGTCTCAATATCCTCCCTCACCAGATATAACCCCTCTCTTCCTACCCAGTCACCCAAATCTTGGTGTCATATTCACCTCTTCCATTTTTTTCTTTTGATCCTTAAATCTAATTGTTCGACAGTTCCCATCAGTTTTGCTGAAGTATATTTTAAGTCTGTCCCCTTTGTTCAAGTCCCTCTGGTACTGCACAAATATAAGTTCTCATGTCTTTTCACTTGGACCTTTGAAATAAGTCCCTTTTCTCATGTCCTCAGGTCTAATCTGTCATGTGCCACCATACCACCCCCAAACACACACATGCACACACACAGCCATCAGTTATTCCCTTGAGCAGTCCTCTGCCCAAAAACCTGTAGTGATTTCTCTGTTGCTGACAGAGTGAAGTCCAAATACCTTCGTTTGCAGTTTTAGGACTGTCACAATCTAATTCCATCAAACATTTTGACCTTCTTGCCAGTCCACATTTCTCTTCCATGCATAGAGTTAATGATTCAGTTTGCTTTTCTGGGTTTTTTATTGAGGTTTAAAAATACCCAGTTTCTTGCTTGGGTTTTTTTCTCTACCTAGAATTTAAATCCCTCCCCAGTTGCCATTACCCAGACTCCACAACGTTGATATCATTTTTTAAGGTATGGGTTAAATATTGACACTTATGCAAAGCCTTACACAGTCTTCTTCACTGATCCTAGAGTAACTAATCACTGTCCCCTTTATTTTCCTGTAGCCTTTGCTTATGCTTTTGTTACATCACTTATCACACTGAAAAAGACATATTTGCAACTAAATATATCTTTCTTTAGAATGGGAATTTCTTAAAGGTTGGAACTATGTTTCATTCTCTGTATCTTTAACTTTTAACCTGGTGTTTTGACATAGTAAGTAGTTAGTGAAAGGAATATCTGCCTCAATTATAAGCTTGCCTTAATGCCAAGTATGTATGAGTCCTAATTTTTGTCTCGAACAATTTGGTTATTATCTCCTCTAGGAAGTTTGACCTAATTCCTCCAGTGCATTAAATGCTCTCCCCTGAATTTACCTGTCATAATGATTATCACTAGGTATTATAATTATCTTTATATCTTTCACACAATTCCAGGCAGTGTGGCACTTAGTAGCGGTTTATAAATATATGTTAAATGATAAAAGGAATAAATGAATGTAATGAACAGCTGAAATAGAATCATAAATTCTTTTAGTTGTTTTTAAAATTCTGAATAAATAGCTTTTCTGTATTCTAAGAATTTTAGGGCAGCCATGACTGAACCAAGAGATGATTATTCTCATCAGCAAACATTAATAAAAAAACAGATTGTTTATCTCATTTTTTAGAAAAAGCTTTTCCTAACCTGTTAGATGGCTGATAAGAAAATCCGAAGAGATTGGGAGTTCCTTATACATAATTGAGTAGCTCATTCTTGCAGATACTTCAATAATTCATATTTGAAATATACTTATTTTCAACAAAATCGGCTTTTTAGATACCTCCCTTTGAAGATGTTGGCATAGGATTTCACTTTCTGGGCTCTTACAAGATTTGGGATCTCTATACTTTGTGAAGACAAAATAAATAATGTGTTACATAGGCTCAAAATTAAAATCACCATCTTAGTATGCGGTAACATCCTATTATTATGGAAAGGGGCTGTGATTTCATAGACAACTGAATTAGGAGAAAGAGGGTGGATCCATATGGGGGACTAAAGCAAAGGGGGTGAGAAAAGAGATGATATGTAGAATAATCCCTTTCTTTTCATCTGTGTTCTCTAACCCTGCTTCTTTTTAAATTTTTTTTTTATTTATTTGTTTTTAGAGAGGGGGGAAGGGAGATAGGAAGAGAGGGAGAGAAACATCAGTGTGTGGTTGCCTCTCGTGTGCCCCCAACCAGGGTCCTGGCCCGCAACCCAGACATGTGCTCTGACTGGGAATCAAACTGGTGACCCTCTGGTTCTCAGGCCAGCACTCAGTCCACTGAGCCACAGCAGCCAGGGTGCAACCCTACTGCTTAAGCTGATGCCTCTTAAAGGGAGGGGTGAGTGCTTGAGTACTAGGCAAGACCAATTGGAGGCTGAGATGATAGCTTTGCTAATAAGGATGTCATACTTGCCCTTTGTTTCTTTCCACTTGCCTGTGAACCTGGGTATGCATCCTAAAGGAACATGTAGTGTAGCTTTAAGGTTTTGAGCCTCTACCTGGTTAAGTCTGAGCCTCAAATTTCTAGGGAACTTCATGCTCCAGATATTTGCCTGCCTGAAATACAGAGGCCAGTTCGAGCATAGCTGTGGTCTTGGTAAATGTGTTGTTTTGTGGAGGAGCCTCCCTCACTGCCTTGAAATGAGAAGGGTCTTTTAAATATTTAAGCTGTTGAATTGCTAGAATCAGGAGGAGGTGGTCTATGAATTAAAACATTGAAGTGGGATTAGGATCACAAGTAGAACCAAGGCTTCCATGAGAAATAATGATACAGTCAGAATAGCAGATAGACTACTTGGGTAAGGACCATTCATTTTTATTCATCCGATAAGTATATGTTCGTTACCTTCTCTATTCAAACCATTGGGAGGACTGTCTTTAAAATAAGATGGAAAATGTTACAGTTCTGGGCACTGATCCCTGGATTATTCCCACTGAGTCGAATGGAGTAAAAAACAGGGCTTCCTCACTTGGAGCTGTTCGACTCACTAGATCATTAGTTTTTAAAGTTGTTTCATGGTGTCCTGAGAGCCATCTGAGTTGCCCCAGCTGTCAGAGGGATCTGAGGAAGAAAAGACCAAGCCCCAAGAGCATTAGGCTCCCCATTGTCCTCTCGCAGCATCAGAGTGGCTCTACTTTTCATATGTTGTATGCACTTCAATTTTCCATAATGTTTTGCTTGGGGTGGGGGACGTAGGTAGCCCTGTGAAAAGAAGTTTGGAAATCATTGATGAGAAATCTTTAAAATCCCTTCTGGCTTTAAAATCTGATTATGTGACTGGCTGAACTCTAACGTCCCCTCTAAGTTTTATGAGTCTTTGTTTCTAAGTTTCTCTTAATGCTTTTTTAGCAAATATTTATCTCTAAGTTAGGCACTGCTGCATCAACTGAAGGATGAAGTAGTTTCCCCATTTTTATAACTTGAGTATATAGCACTATATATTTTAAAAGATAGAAATTGTATTCATTAAGTAACTCCATAGATTTTATTTATTGAGCATGATACAGACAGGCATTTAGCCAGATACCTTGCTGGGACATTGTTCTTCTCCAAGGCATTAGTATTTGTTAGTATTCATAACTCAGTTCAAATATTTTAAGTCTCAGTATGGTGGTTTTTTTTTTTTTTGATTGATTGATTGATTTTAGAGAGAGAAGGGGTGGGGGGAGAGAGACACCTAGCAGTTACCTCCCATAAGCGCCTCCTAAGCGCAACTTAGGAACATGCGGCGACCAAATTTAACCAGCAGCAACCTTTCAGTTCACAGAACGATGTTCCAACTAACTGAGCCATGCGGTCAGGGCTCAGTATTTTTAGCCCTAGGATAGGAAATCCTATCCTAACCTAGAGATCATCAGCCCAGTTCATATTGTGAAGCTGCTTTTAATTGTAATATTTTAAAGCTCAACTATGTTGCTGAAAACAAAATAACCTGAGCATGTATATCAGTGCCCCCCATGTAGTACATTCTCAATAGATGTTTATTTAATTAAGGCATCATTATTACATTTAGTAGCCTGTAGTTTGCAAAGAGCTTTCATATATTGTGTATTTTACATTATCTTCCAATAACACTGAGGCTAGTGTGCCATATTTCATTATTGAAAAATTTGAGAACCATTGCAGTAAGGAAGTGCTAAGTTGAAAAATGGTCCTCCTTCCTTACCTGACAAATCCAGGTTAGTGTGCGCTTTCTAAAAGACTCATATGGCTTGCTTTGTCTCTGCTGTCTCCAATTGCACCTATTGCCTCATTTATTTAGCAGATATTTATTGAGCACTTAATTGTGCTACCAGAGGCTAGGGAAGAAACAGATAAAACTCATTGTCTTCATTACATTTATAAGCATCCTTTATTTTCCCTCAGTGTCCAACCTTTAGTTTAGGGATATGACAGCAAGTTTAGAAATATATATAAGCCTTAAACTGAAAAATATTAAGCTTTGCTCTAGCAAATGGTTTCTTATTTAATAAAACTTGTATAATGCTAAATGTGATTACATAACTTACATTTTGAAATGTGATTTCCTAAAGTCAATATGAAACTAATCAAGACTTTCTTTAAATAGCAAAGCACCGATGTTCATATGGTTAGTGACAGTGATGGAGATGACTTTGAAGATGCTCCCGAATTTGGGGTGGATGATGGAGAAGTATTCGGCATGGCATCATCTGCCCTGAGAAAATCTCCAATGAGTGAGTATTAATAGCTCTTTGGGTCCAGCATTATAATTCTCCCTCCTATTGCAGAAACTTGTGAAGAGTAGTAAACTTGAAAGCTTCTTACAGACTTTCAGGTTTGGAGAGATAAAACATAGCAAGCAGGCATTATTCATTAGAACTAGAGCCTGTTGCCTCTTGAGTTTTGATTTTATTAAGCCTAATGATTCCCTATGCTTTGGTAAAGTTCACTAAAAATGCAAGGGAATGTAACTTGTTTCACATGTGTAGTTAGCTATGAATATGTTTCTTTACCTTAAACCTAGAGGCTGATAAATAGATGGACTTTCTGTGAGTATAGTTGTTTCCCCACATCTTACTGGATGTATCAATTTTAAGGGTAGTGATATTGCTACTTTTCCATTCACTGGTACCCATCTTTGGGAGGGAAAAAAAAATAAACTACATGTACTGTCTCCCTCATTTCCACCCTACAAGATGCATACTATAAAATCATAAGTGGTTGCTATATGCAAAATCGCCATTAGAATAAGTCCTCAAATGGCTCATCTACTCTGAAGTAGGGAACTCCTGGGGCCAGAAATAGATGTTTGCATTAAATTGACTATTTTCCTAATTAATAGGTTTTTAAAATAAATTGAAATTCTTTCTATATAATTTAATCACAAGATGTCATTTCAAGAAAACACTGAAATCTTGATTGATGCTTGGCACATTTTAAATGCTTATTAGCAGAATTGTGTCAGTTGTTTTTCCAAAATTTATGAGCTTGGAATTTTTTTAACTTTCTTTTTTAAGATTTGATGAAATCTTCTAATGTATATTAAGTTAAAATGTCTCCATATATATCACAGAAGCTAAAATTTAATTTTATTTCCTCTTTATTGATTAAATATATTTCTTATATGTGGGAGTAGATGTTATGTGGTTTGTTTTTTGTGTCTATTTGTTTTGTTTTTTTTGTTTTTGTTTTTTCTTTTGTTTGTTTTTTAGTGCCAGAAAACGCAGAAAATGAAGGAGATGCCTTATTACAATTTACAGCAGAGTTTTCTTCAAGGTAGGGTTAGGACATTAACTATATAAAATTGATGTTATTTTAATGTCACTGTGATTTTTCTGGAGCAATTTTAGTCATAGATTGTTTTAAATTTTTTCTTAAAGTATTTAAAGGATACATTTATCTATTTATATAGTCCTGATAGTGAAACGTGCAGTATTCAGTGTCAGATAGCTAGTTAACCATTTACGTTACTTCAGAGATGTATTCGTCTTAACTCTGTACCTTTCTTTATTGAAGCACCATAAAAGGATCATTAATTTATTATATTGATTATATTCCCAAAGGGTAGGTTATAAAATACTACTTTTTAGTATAGCCTAGGGTAAATAAAATATGCTTTAAAGTAATATTACTTTAAAAGGTAATATAAAATGTAAGTGAATTTTTCTTTTAATTTTTGGTTTGGAATCATTCAGCATTTCTTTTAGTAGTCTAATATAGCATATTTCATATAAATTTGAGAGTCTCCTGAGGTGTTTAAGTAAAGAGGATTTAAATATTGAACCCCAAATTTTCATGTAAATGATGTTGCTTTTTAGTTATATTTTCTAAATGTAGTACTATAGTTTGGAAACTTTGCAGGATACCATTTTAACCCCTCACTGTTGAACTTCCATAATAAATGAACTAAAATGCCAAGTTAAAGCCACAGGAGCTAGGAAAATCTTATGAAAGTGGGTAAAGAGGAATTATCACTTATAAATGGCATGGTTTTGTGGCACTTGTTAAATACATTTGCCACATGTACGTAAAATTCCAGCGTTCCATTGTATCAGTATAGGCCAAGAATAGTAGAAACTAATGAAGCTCATTTCTAAGCCTTTAAAGAAATGTTTTAATGTTTGATCCATACATCGGTAACATTTAGCCCAAATTTACGTAAGCCATTGGTTAGACTTGTGTTTCTATGAAGTGAATTTGAAATGTATTTTAATTAATAGACACACTTTTTCCTATAGATATGGAGACTGCCATCCTGTATTTTTTATTGGCTCATTAGAAGCTGCTTTTCAAGAGGCCTTCTATGTGAAAGCCCGAGATGTAAGTGCAATCTTAACCTTTTCTGATTAAAAAGTGCATCCCATAGTTTTACTGCCAGACTTGAGACAGTGCTTAATGTTTTCCCTTTTTTTTCCAATTTAAGAAGTCTTCTTAAATTTTGCTTCTGGTTCATCTGCCAACCTAATCATCACCACGATGACCACTTCAGAGGGGCAGTAGTTTGATAGGATACTGCTGGCTATTGGCAGAAGACCATCAAACAGGGTTTTGTATTTTTTTTTCATTATGTGATTGACAGGTTCATGCTAAAGGATTTGTCTGTTGGTCTTTTCCCAAAATGATTATTCCATCTAGTAGTATATATCTAATAACTGCAATATTTTTCCCCAGAAAGTCACTTTAGGAAACAAAAAGATTCTTCCTTAAACTCAAAATGGGCTTTGTGATATTGAGATAAAGTAGATTGAGGTTTATAACAAGAATTCAGAAGGCACATTTTGAGCAAGAAGGTTCAGTGCGATCACTCTGTTCACACAGCAGTCAAGAGCTCAGTGTTACGACTCCTGCCTGTTTGTACAGCTTCAGCTTTTCCCATGCCTGCCTTACACCTAATAAATATGGCAATAAGGTACCATTTGTATTTTCTCATCTTACTCTTTTTTTCATGTTTCCCCACTGTCAGGAATGCCTTTCCTCCTGCTCTTTACCTGGTTGACTCCACACTTCCCCTGAGATTTAACTTTTCCTGACTTTTCTGATACTCCCTATTATATTGACCGCACCTGTTCCTTTAGCATTTTTCAATTATACCCTCTGCTCTTATTACACTAAATATATTGCTTATAATTATTCATTCTCTCTCTAAATATTTTCTCGACATTTTTTCTTTTTAGCAGTGACTGTGTACCTTACATCTTTATACATAGCAAATACTTTGTATGCTTAATGAATGAAGGAAAACCGAGAGGAAGGAATAGTGTGTAGGTGGTGTAGAAGGAAAGTTGTTACAATTAAAGAGTGCACAGAATTTTCAGAATAGAGTACAAGAATGCCTCTGAAATTTCTAGTTTTTAGTTTATGTTAAACTCTGACCTAAAAAAACATTTATTATAAACAAGTTTATAAAATTGAATTCCAAGGCAAACTTAGAGCTATTACTGACAGTTTAATGAAGTAGATTAAGAAATCATAAGCATTGCCCTGGCCAGGTGGCTCAGTTGGTTGGAGCGTTGTCCCCGTACACCAAGAGGTTGCCAGTTTGATACCTCATCAGGGCACATGCTTAGGCTGTGGGTTGGATCCCTGCGTAGGGGCACATAAGGCAGGCAACCAATTGATGTTTCTCACATCGATTTCTCAATGTCCCTCTCTCCCGCCTTCTCCCTCTCTCCTCCCCCTTTCCTTCTCCCCCTCTCCTATCTCCTTCCTCTCCTCCTTTCATCTCTCTCTAAAATCAATAAAACATATCCTCAGGTGAGGATTAAAAAAGAGAAAAGAAAGAAATAGAAACATTACCTGTTTTTTACCCTAACAATAGTGGAATAACTCTTATAAAGACTATTTTAAGCATCTATTTCTAACTCTTAAATCTATATAAAATAGACATTATTTTGAAGAAATACATATTTATAGTTCCCATAAATACAGGTTTATGGAAAACACTGTCTGTTAACCACAAATTAATGGTTAACTTTATGATGTATGTTTTTCCCATAATTTTATTATATTTTTGATAACTATATTTGTGCATATTTAATGTTAGATTAAGTCATGTTATAATGTTGATAAAACAGCTTATTTTTACCTTTTAATATTATATGATTATTTTCTTAATTATATTTTATATTTTAACTTTTTATTAAACTGGTTTTAACACAGAAAAAGTAAAACAAAATAGTACAATAAACACTCAAATTCCCTTTACCTAGATTTAATAATTACTAAAATGTTGCCATATTTGCTTCTTCTATATATAGGGTATTTGAAAGTTTTAAAGGCATTTTAAGCTTTAATAGCCTCTAAAGTTTAACTGCTACCCACAAAAGAGCAGTATTTGAAATTTAATTATTTATATTTTTGTGCTTATTTAAATATGGAATTTGATTAATAATTTTTATGATACATTTTTGTTTTATTTCTTCTCTGATTGAAAATGGCAAACATTTCTGTTCCAGTTAGAACAGAAAATAAATTTAAATTTTATTATTGAAAATTCACAAAAACAAATGTAAAAGAAATATAAAGTTTCACATGATTTTTTTAAGTTTGTAGTAGTTAAATGTTTGAAATTATTAAAACTTAAAACTGAACAAAAGCATTTAAGATACCCTTGTATAGTCATTAATTTTTACTAAAGCATTTCAAAGTATATTATTGACATCATATTTTACCCCTAAAAACATCTGCATGCATTTTACAAAAATAATGATATTCTCATACATCATCACAGTACAGTTATCACGCATAACAAAATTAATAGCAATTCCCTAGTATCATCTAATATCTTTTTAAACTGTTTCTTTCAGAACCACAATCCACTCAAGAATCATTAATTATATTTGGCTATTAGATTTCTTAAATCTCTTTTAAGCAAGCACCACCTCCCCTGCTTTTTTAAGTTGCATTTGCTTTGTGAAGAAATTAAGCTAGATGACTTCCACATTGTTCCACATTCTGGATTTGTGTGATTGTTTCCTCATGATATTATTTAAGTTGTTCCTCTCCATGTATGTCTTTTCTGAGAAATGGATATTAGGTTTAAAAGCTTTGTTCAATTCAGGTTGAACTGTTGTTTTTGCAAGAATGCTTTATAAAATGCTGAATATTATAACAGAATTTGTAGCGGTTATAGAGCCTCTCATATGGCCATGTTATTATATTTAAGCAATCACTTATTGGACGTAAACACATTTGAAAGAGTATCTAATTATAGCTGTAAAATAATTTATTTTTCAATTCAATGTTTGATAAGAATGTATTTGAGATATATCTGTCTCTGCTTTCCAGCAAGATTGTTAAGCAGTTGAAGTGACTTACACTGTAGCTTCCAAAATCAGCATAAACCTCTTTTAAATCCTATTTTAAAAGCTACTTCAAAATGCGCTATGACTCCCATAAACATTCTAACATTAATAACGGTACTTATTTAAATATACAGTATATAATAGACAGAAGAACTTATTACTAAGTCAGTGCCTTGGTGTTTCAGCAGATGAAAATCAGTGGTTCATACAATTCATTGTTTTGCTTTGTATTAGATTCCTACCAAAATCCACTGACCTCTTTAGACTCCTAATTGTCCTTATCTTTCTCCCCTTGCCCACAGATTTTTTCTTTTCTCATTTCTCTTTTCCAAGTTAAAGATCAACAGTTTATGCATTATTTACTGTTACTCTAAATTTAAGTAAAATTAATCCACATGATAGATGAATTATTCAAAATTAAATCTAAGCAGGTACATTTATTATGGTCATCAACCAAATGATACACATAGAATATCAACATTAACATTGTTGGGATGAGGGAGCTCACAAAAGCTAAATGACTGGCCCAAAGACACATAAACAGTTAGTAGTAGAAACTAGATATAAACTCAGGTGTCCAACGCAGGTTAAGTGTTGGTTTATACTATACCGCCATACTAGTTTTCTGTGCTAACTGCTGTACTGCGTAATTCATTTATCAAGCCTTGTATCTCCTTTTCCATATTTTACATTTGAGAGTTAAAAGCAAATCTTTTTCAACATTATTTTTTAAAACTTCTGAATGAATCATTAAGAAGACAATTTGCTGATATTCAGATATTTTATGGCAAGTGTGACCAATACTGTGGCATTCATACTGCATTTCTTTCATCTTAAATATCACATGTTTACTTTAAGCTGTGGGAGGCACATTATTTTACCAGGGCAACAGATGAGCTTCAAGCACCAGCATTCTTCACTTGAAGTGAGAAATTGAGTTCCAAGAGTAAATAAAAACAAGATTGAAGGTTTAAATCCTCTGCTAGGCTTCTTGAACTTATATACTCATTAAATGTTTATTGGAGTGGTGGGATTACAAAGGATTTGGGGAGCTTCATCAACTCGTATATAGTTAATCACTAAGTAAAACACTACATTTGATAAAGTGTTTCTCACAATGCCACATTCAATCCATCTTAATGAAAACTGCTTCAAACTGATTTTATTTGAGAGCACTTCTTGGCGAGAGTGCTCATAGTTCTTTCTGCCTTTTTCATGAGGAATTTACAATACTGTCCAAAGCAGAGCTCCAGTTTGAGTCAGGTATTTTTAAGTTCTTGTGGTTTAAGTATATTGCAAGAAAGTTTGACGTTTGACAATGGGTTGAAAAGTTTTATAACCCCCCTCCCTTTTCCTTCATTATTATGGATGTTCATTCAGTTGAAAGCAGTAAATATTTATCATATTCCAAATGGGGTGTAGAGGTTTCCTGTCCTTGAGGTGCTCACAGTCTAGTGGGGAAGATAAAATATAAACAGATCTATATAACATAACATGGGTTGGAAGCAAAGAGGAGAGGTACTTCATCTACTTCAGAGGTTCAGGGAGATTTCTTGAGGTACCTCTGACCTGAATCTTATAGAATGACTAATACTTAGGCAAGTAACAGAGGGAAAAAGTCTAAATTTAGCAAAGGCAAGAAGATTAAAGTAAGAAATACAAACCAAAATATTAAGACAGAGACCAAAAAATGCAAGACAGAGAGTTGGATTGCAAGGCATGAGACTGGGAAGATCAGCAAGGGCCAAGATGTGGAGGGGATTGTAGTTCCCAGCATTACTCACAAAGTAAAGGTATTTGTTGAGTGGAACTTATATTTTATTTTTAGGTAAGTGAACAGTAGTTTGCTTCCTTAATTAAGGTTGCAGAAAAGTTACTTCTGGCTATACCGTGAGTCCCTGGTTGTTTCTTAAAAGAAGGCTCTTTTTCTCCTTCAAGTCTTTACAACTCTCATTTTTGCTACCCCTCAATTCTCTTCACAGCAAAAAGTACTCTAGAGAATGATTAGACATTTGTAGTAACTAAGAATCAACAGCAATAAAAATTCCAGTGTTGGGGTTGAAGAATTATTCCTTTTCCAGCATCCCATTGGGAGACCAGGCTTTGATAACAGTAATCCTGTTACATCTCCTTAGATCTTGACTTCAGACCAGTGCTGTTTCCAAATGTTACACATAAATTAAGGAAACCAGTGTTCAGTTTTTGATTTCCCTGTTAGTTACACCGTGGCCCCAAACAAGGAGGGAGCCTATTTCTAACATGGGGGAGGGAGGTGGAGAAAAGATGATGATGATGATGATATCTACCTTATATGGTGTGGCAAGGATTAAATGGGCTGCTGCCCATAAATGCACTGAGCACGGTGGCTATGATGCTGTTAAGCAGTTTTGGACAAATTTGAGAAATTTTCATAAAATAACAAAATTGATTTTTCTCATGTAATTTACTCATGTAATTTATGAACTAGCTCTGAGAACAGACCCGGATTGGAATTTTGAGAATATCTGTGAGCATTTACAGCACCGCAATGAATACTTTGCTTTAAAAGTGCCTGTAATCAAGTATTACTACTTTGAAAAAAAATGAGCCCTGGCTGGTGTGGCTCAGTGGACTGAGTGCCAGCCTACAAACCAAAGGGTCACCAGATAGATTCCCAGTCAGGGCACACTCCTGGGTGGTGGGCCAGGCCAGGGGGGCACGTAAGAGGCAACCACACACTGATGTTTCTCTCCCTCTCTTTCTCTCTCCCTCCCCTCTCTAAAAATAAATACAGTCTTTTTGAAAAATTAAAAACATGAGCCCATCTTAAAGTTATGAAGTAGTATTATTTCTACTTTTCCATGTTAAATATAAATACCATCACTGATCAGTGTTTTTTAAGAAAAATGAGTTCTACACTAATCTGAAGCCACCACTGTATTTGGTAAGTTTCCAACACTCTGTCATCCAGAAAAACTAGGCAAACGAACTTACTTGTGCTTTGGAAAATATGCACAGTCTGTTCATCTTGTCATTTGTTTTCTTTTCAATTTAAATTCCTTAAAAGCAGACAGTGTTTTTAGAGTAATTTTACATGACAGCTAAAACAGCATCCTACATATCTGTGAAATAAGAACCAGGTGAGGATATAATTTTTAAAGTGCATTTTAATTATGCAAATAAAATATTCATTCTAAAATAATAACATAGCTGCATTTAAAGTAGAAAATGAGTTACCATGTAATCCCAAATCTGAAAATAACCACTATTAAGTATTTTTAGTTTGAAATGTGATTTTTTAAAAAAAATCTACAAACATGTATCTAAGTAGATGGTGTCTAATGCCAGTGTGACTGTATCAGATGGCCGTCCGATGATTAGATATGAGAACCAAACCATACAGCATTAGTACCATGTTTAGAGTTTGCCTCTAATTCTCCGAGTTTTCAGATGTAACTGATTAAAATTGTAAAAATTTTAGCGTCCATATTAAAATTACTTTTAAACTAGTTAAAATTTTAGTAAATTAGTTTTAATCTATGCCGCTATGTAAAATGTTCTTATTTTTATTTCTTTTCACCATTTTTTGTGGACCATTTTATCTATATTTAAAAAGCAGTATAGGTAAAATTTATTAAAATATCAAATGCAAAGCTGATTTCCATTAATGGACTTTATCCATATTTGTATCATTTCTGCCAAAGGGCTCACCCTGGCCCTGGAAATTATTTGTTAATCATATTACTTATTTTAAAAGGATAAAGAGCTAAATTAGATCTCCAGGTATTGTACTTGTAATTCAAGAAATCTGTTTTATATCTAGTCTTAGATGTTTTTACTTAAAAATTAGAGGAATAGTAGAAAGAATACTAATTAGAATTCTAATATTTTAATTCAGGCTCCCCATTTACCAGCTCTGTGCTGTTAACCAGGTTACTGAACATCTCTGAGCATCAATTTCTATATTTAAAAATTTGTATTGTACACATTTTTGTATTACAAAATATTACTGTAATATATACCTCATAACATTAACACAGACTAATATATGTAAAACGTCTTTGAAATGCACGTGAAGCTTCTTGAAGAGTGTGTCTTTACAGTAGATGGACACTGAACAAATTAAGCAGATTCAGGTTTGAAACTAGGTCCTGAAACTAGCTCTATGAGCCTCTGCCTTACTTGCTCTCAAATGGAGATAAAAATACCTTGGCAATTAACCTACTTTGGAATAATGAATCTTTACCTTAACGGTTATCAAGTTATTCAGATGCACATGTTGAGAAGATCACTAGACCTGTTAAATTGGTACACGAGTTTATGGTACATGGAAGGGAGCAATAGGAAATAGGGCTAAAATCGAGGAATACAGTGAGGGCTTCAACACGGTAATTCCTGAGTGCCAGCTAAAGACTTGTTGTTAGGCCGTGGTTAGCTTTTGAAAGTTTTTGAAGAAGAGGGTGACACTGTCAGAGCTGTATGCACCAGAATAATGACGTTCCTGTCAATAACAAAACGTATATATTGTACAACTGTGGTGTGCCATATACCCCAGGTATGTACTAGGCTGTACCATCCAAGTTTGAGTAAGTGCGCTCTTGATGTTCTCACAGTGATGAAGTCACTTAATGATGCATTTCTCAGAACATATTCCTATTGTTAAGCAGTTCATGATATGTAGGAATAAGTAACATGTAGCAGTTTGGTAGGATGGATTAAAAGGGAGAAATTGGTGGCAGTGAGACTGAGCAACTGTGTATATTTGAATATGAATAGTTCTGGATTATCAGGCAACAATTAAAAAATCATAGTGCAGTAATAGCACAATGCAATTTATAAACTTTTTAGCTCCTAAATATCACAGCCTGTTAATTTTTGTGTATCTCTTTATACATATGTCTCTCCTAGTATCCTGTCTCTCCCACACCCCTTGGAATGCCTGATGAAACAGAAAAGGATAGTACTGCTTTTGTCATAAATCAAAACTAATGTGTTATGGCCTTTCTTTCCACTGTAAAGCATTTCAGTAGAATCTGTTGCTTTTATATTTGCCTTGTCATTTATGGTCCTTGATAAATACGTATGTTAAGAAAATCAAAGTATTTTTTATGTTAAATAGTACATAGTATCTTTATTAAATATATTACACATTTAATTTCTTGTGTGTATACAATTATAAAGAACTTCAAAAATCAATAAGAAAAAGACAGCAACCTAGTATAGGTAAGCTATATATAAGCAGGTATTTCACAGAAAAGGAAGTGAAACAACTTATAAATATGAAAAGATATTTCATATCTTCCATGATACAAGATACAGATTAAAACTACAGTGATATATCATTTTCACTTATAATAGCAAATATTTTTTCTGCATATATATTTAAGCATATGAGAAATAATATAAATACAAGGACATTTACTGTAGCATTATTATAGCAAAAAAATTTGGAAGTAACTTAAATGGTATTTATTCAGTGGAATACTATGGGACCATTACAAATAATGAAGCCAGTTCATACATATTGATGTGGAATGGTGTTCCAGATACATTGTTAAGTGAAAAAAGTCAGATGTCTGATAGCGTGTACAGCATATCATCTTTTGTGCTGTAAAAATTATGTATGTGTAGACAGATACATACCTGAACTGATCACGTAGTATGACTTCAACCATCCTGTTGGGTTTTAAATATGTATATATGGCACACATGATGTTTCAGGTAGATGTGCACTCGGCTATTACACCGTTACAGTTCCCAGTTGGCTCTTCTCTCTGGATATGGATAGTCAGTGTACCAGGCCACATGTTAGCAGTGGAGGCTCTCCCTGACCTTTGTATGAAGACTAAAGTAGATGCACACCAAGTAGCAGCCTCTGTGTCTTCTGTTGTCTTCTTCCAATCATGGTCTGTACTTGGCCTTCTGAGGATAGGGTCTCCTCATCTCTTCTCACTAACAGGTATGTAAGTTGGAGCTTTCTAAATGATGAGCCAGGTCATTGCCTAAGGCCAGTGGCAGTTATAATCCCTTAAAGTATAATTCAGGGCCTGTTGAAGGCTACAAGAGTCTGTTGGGCCCAGGACAAATCTATAAATGTATACCTTCAGATATTATGGGTTAATGACTATCATTTTTTATGTATGACTAGGGCTTTCTTATAGTTAAACTATTAGAAGAGTTTGGGTTGGGTCTGGTTGCTTGTAACAGAAAAATAATAATAATAACAGCATAAACAAAATAGAAGTTAATTTCTCTCTTTTCTTCAGGAAATCCACAGGTAGTCTGTCCAGGGCTAGTATGACACATCACAGAATCAGAGACTGAGGTTCCTTCTGTGGTGTTGCTCCACTGTGTGGTACCATTCAGATTATATCACGATTCAGTATGACTACTAGAGCTCAGACTAACACTTCTGCTTGACCAGAACTTAGTTACATAGCTACTCTTGTTTAAAAGAGAGGCTGAGAAATGTATTCCTTTTTTCAGTCAGCCATTAATCTAATATGAAAAATAATCGAGGTGTTCTATTTAAGGAAGAAATGGAAAATATTTAGAGACTATCAGCATGTTCTGCCACTCTTATTGTTACCTGGGAGAGACCCAAACCAGTGTCCTGCCCCGCCCCATCCCCACCGAGCTTGTTCCTTGGTTCTTGCTCACAAAGGATGAATTCAAGTGAGAGACTGCCCATATAGTGGGAATGAAGTAGAAAATGTATTTATGAAACACATTTGAGCACAAAGCTGCAAGCAGGTACCTGGCTGGTCTGAATGTGCCACATGTAGAGGAAATAAAGCTGTTAGTAAATTTGTTAGTAAGTTTACTCTGTACACTCGAGCCAAGGCTACGAGTGGGCACTCAGCTGATCTGAGCACACTGACTCTTTGGGGTTCAGGGGTTATATACCTTAGCTGCCTTCTAGGCACCCCTCCTTCTCTCTCTTCTAAACCTTGGCGATAATGTACAGCTACAAAGGCTTTCTTTCTTTCTCACCTAGTAAAGGCTCTTTCATCTTAGTTAATGAACTTGCTACAGAGGCTCCCTTTCCCAGCTCTGAGTCCCAAGGACTCTCTTCCTCTTGTGCTGTCTTTGCTTGTGATGTTCAGAATGACTGGCAATTTTATCCCACCGGTCTCAGGACCGGTGAATCAACAGGGGAGACATGTCTCTCTCCTCCTCTCTGCCTTAGTGTACTAACTATCCTACCATCACTATTAAATAAGTGGTTAAGAATTACTACAATTGTATATGTTTAAACTCAGTGTAGCTTGTTTTTATCATTTACAACATTCTGCTTTGAAATCTGTCAGACAATACCTGACAGTACTAGAAAGTTACTGAACATATGCACCCACACATCATAGGAATTCCTGATTTACAAGAAGAATGTGTTACTATCAACACATTTTTTTAATGAAAAAATTAGTTAGTTTATTTTCAATTCTTCATTGCTGTGGCTCCCCCATACCCTTGAACATGGAAACCAATGAGAGAGGTAGGCTACAGCTTCTTTTTCTCTTCCTCAGTGTCCTGAAAGTGGGAGAGGGGCAGGTTTATTGACCACTGTCTTTCAAAGTGAGTACTTCGCATTCACACTCATGTTGTGCTGCCTGTTTAGCACGCCTGTGGTTAATTGAAGGGTGGTTAGTCATCTCAGGAGAGAGGAGTAGAGGCTCAGAAAGATCCAGCCTGCTCTTTTATGTGGCTGCTTTTCCAGTCTTTGTTACTGCTCCTAAGTGTTCACCTGGAAAGCTAATGAAATGAGATCTCTTGCCCGGCCTGAAACTGCCTACTTTCTTGCCTCCATAATCCTTCTTCCAAACTCCCCAAAGAGGCTGGCTGCCTCTCTGCAGTTTGCCATAGTAGCCAGTCACTTGAGCTTCTGATTTCCTTATTCATAAAAACTCCACTCACATGTCGTCCTTCCTTAAAGATATTTCATGACCTGAGTATTACAGCCTAAATAATGAAAGCTCATAAAGCTTTATACCCAATGAACATTTGTCAGTTTATTTTGTGAAGAGAGTTTGATTGTACTTTAGGCTTTTTGTTTGTTTTTTCTTAACCTGTGACTTCATTTGAACGTTCTAATGTGAGACTCGGATACATTGGTGTCCTCATGATCTCACTCCCCCAACATCTACTTCAGGAATTGAGAGGGGAGAGACTCCATTCTGCCATCTCATCTTCAATAGCTGACTGTTTCCTTTTGGAACCTCTCTAGTTTGTTGCTCCCTTTTGGTCCCTGAACTCAGCGTTGGGAGCCAAAAAAGGCAAAATGTCATGACTGTTTCCACAAATCAATCTGCACTCTGGTTCTTCTCTCTTCAAAAATTACTAAACTTCGAATTCTTTGAACACATTTGACCACTGACATCACTGGGCTTTTCCCAAACTTTTCTTTTTTGCTTTTTCTCTTTTTCACTCTTTTTTTCCCTCAGGATAACCTATATTTAAAATTAAGCTTAAATCACAGAGAAGTTAGTTACTATGGCCTGCTTTTAAAATTTAGCTCAAGTATCACCTTTGTAAAGAAGCAGCCAATCTGGTATTCATGCCTAGACCCTGGGACCTCCCCTATTACAGCACTCATATCACCAGTTCCATCTAAACAAAGAGTTGGACTTCTGACCTCCAGAGCTATACAACACCCAAGGCACAGAAAAGTGAAGTGTCTTTCCCAAGGTCACACCACTGGTGGGAGGTGGCAAAGCAGAAATTTAAACCCATACGGTGTGGTGTCGTGTTGCCCTGCCTCTGTTGACTTCAGTCACAATTACATGCCAGGCTAGACTTATGAACATTCATAGGTCTGAAACAGCCTACTGTCTTTCAAAGTGAACATTCATAGGTCTAGGAACAGCATTATGGAAGTGGGCAGTATACTGGAATGATCCTAATCAGAGCCTTCATTTAGAACAATAAATAAAACAGCTGCAGAGGACATGTCGAGGTACTTGGAGAAATTTAAATATGGCAAAACTGGGTTAGCACAGAGCTTTCTTTATTTAAAACTAGCAGACTTTCCTTTACACTGTGTTGCCAAAACTTAGATCATAAAGAGGGAGTCTGAGCAGAGTGTAGCTGGGCAGCTTGCCTTTGTCATCTACCAGACTTATTACCCCCTCTCTGCCAATTACAAAGAACAAATGAAGTAGGTTTTTAATTCCCTAATCTTATCATGTGGCACTGGAATGAAATCTTTGCTTCTCATATACCACTCTTCCTCCAACTCTTTGAGGGCAGGAAAGTTTGTTTTATTCATCTTTATATTCTCAATGTCTAACACACAGATACTCCACAAATGTTTTTGAACTAAATTATTAATGGGCCAAAGAGAAAATGGTAATAGTAATGGAAAACAAAACATTTTCTTGTGCTTTTTCTATGTACTAGCTTCCCTTTCTTAATAAAAATAGTTTTCTGATATGCTGAACTCAGTTTTCACTGTTTTGGCCTGTGTTTAATTGAGCTAAATAAAAATAATCAGAAATCTGAGTCTGGGGTTCATTTAGCCATGCCTATAATTTAATGAAATTTATGTAGTCCGAATTTAGTAGCATTTGCATAATATTATGAGTCTTTATATTTTGCTTATTATTACAGTCATAATAATAGAAAAGAAATTTTGTTGAAAGCATATTACATTAGAGAGAAAAGATTATTCTAAGAGTATTCCATCTCCCTTGTTTAAAGCTATTATGGGAATGCCCCCAGCTTGAAGATCCTCTTCTGATACTCTTTTTATCATCCCTTTTCTCACAGTTTAGAGCTTAAAGTGAGATTTTTTAAAGTGTGTTTTCCTGGCATCTCATGTTTAACAGTGTCAGGGGTTTGTGTCCCTGGAACGAAAACTGTTTCTCCAGAGCCTTTTTTCCTCTCAGCTTCCAGTGAAAAGAGGGGCAAGGCGAGCCAGTAGCTTACCACAAAGCAATGCCACCACAAAGGAAAGATTAAGGGTTTAGAGAGAGGTCAATGTGGGTTTTTCTCTAACTAAACACTTTCCTAAAGTTTCCTTGTGGAAAAATAATGAAGTCATCTCAGAGTTTTTAAAGAATTTTTATTTCTTTTTCACCGTCTGCATTCGCTTGTCTTCTCAGCATGGATGTTTAATCTTCCTAGGCTTTGTGAATTGGCCCAAATGAATAAGTGGTGAGCTGTCTCTCTAGGAGCTAGAGGCTTATTCTAAGGGCCTAATCACTGAGTAAACACATCTTTGCCCTCCCTCTCACAACTGCGATATAATAGTGGAGATTCTAGCACAGTAACCTGGATATTGCAGGGACCAATGCTTTGAAATGCAGAGTGGTTGATCCTCCAAAACAGACAGTGCCTGATCTTCGCCTGCCTCTTTCTTCTTTTTTTAAATTAAATATTGCCAAAGAGATGCTGTTTTATTGCTTGATATTGTGCATTAGTGCCCTGGATTTCCAAGTTTAGTTTCAGTCAACACTGTCGGCTGCACTTATAGGGAACTCTGCATGTTGGGTTTCTTGGTAGCCTCTTCAGCACATGTGTGTTTGGTTTGGAGGAGCATTTAAATTAAATCAGTGAGATAGCAATGTAAATCACTAATCTCTTTCCCATAGTCTAAATGTTCCATTTCAGTGTTCTTTAGAGAAATAGGCACTTTAAAGATTTAACCATTGCCATTGTTTGGTTAGAAACATGCTGATTTCAAGTGGACTGCTCTCTTGTTCCCAGTGTCTCATTAAATGTAGTTGCTGAGATACGATCAAGCAGAATTAGAGGTTGACATCCCTCTGTCTATTCAGCTAGAGAGCTCCTAAGAAGAGGAGCTCTGAATTTGTTTGTGCTGCCAGGTTCACGTTCCTTTCCCTAAAGCAGCAGATTTTTAGATTCATTTACTAAAAGTGATTTGGTATTGCTGCTGCCATTTGGTATCTTTTTTGCTGGGTAGGGGGTAGGGGGTGGGGGGTGGGGTGCGGTGGTTGAAATCAGCATTCAAGTTTCTTTCATCAGACATACTGAGATCTACGCTAGTTTAAGGATGCAAAGAAGACTGAAAGAGATGGGACCCAAACCTTACACTTGAGAGACGTTGTCTAGAGGGAATATTGGTAAACAATTACAATACTAATGGGAAGATAGAGGCCCAGGAAAGGAAGCTCTTAACTCGTGTCTAAGGGAATCAGGGAAGGTTTCACGGAGGCTTTTGCTTTGGTCCTTTTAAAGGATGAGTAGGAATTTATCAGAGAAGCATCTCTCCAATAGTGTATCTGATTACAAACTTCCTAAAAAGCCAGCTACTGTTACCTGCAGATTTCCACATAGATGAACAACCCTGAGTCTTTCTTACCCACCATTTTTATCACCCCTGTTTCCTGCTGGGCCTAACAAAAAGAGTATTTCAACAAATGCTTGTTGAATGAATGAATAAATGAAACATAGAAGCAGAAACTGTTGGAGTAGCTGAGCTACTTATACTTAGAAATCCTGTTCTAATGCCCATTACATGCTATCTCTGAGGCCCCAGGAGCACTGATACATAAGCAGTGGCCAGTCTGTCATCTTCATATTGAATAAGCACTTTAAGCCTTGCCTATAGTGTTGGTGATTTTATTAAAGAAACAACACTAGGTTTTAATCCCAGATGTACTGCTTACTTAACTAGTTGTGGAATTTGAGACAAGTCAGCTTTCTAAGCCTAAGTTTCCTTATATGCTAATAAAGTTAAGAATACCGTTTTACAGATTTATTCTGGGGACTAAAGTGGATAATGGGTGTGTAACTAACCGCCTCCTCTTCATAGTAGATGCTTGTGGAATCTTGACTACCTATGTGGCTACTTTCATCTAGTACAAAGATTACCTTTGAAGAAAATAGTTGAATGGTTTCTTTTTTATTATAATTTGCATTATTTATCAGGTAATTCCATCAGATATGTTCATCAGGCTTAATTAACCTTTCATCAACATGAGCCTTATATTTTTCTATAAATGTTCTCTTGTTTAGTATCTCACAAAAGTTTTTTTCATTGTCATCACATCCTTATTCAATATGAAGAGAAAGACCCTGAGCTTCCTTGAAATTTTCCTTTGCTAGAATTTCAGATTGGTTTGTACGTTATCTTTACCATAAAATTTTGCCTTTTATTTCCTAGTAACTGACTGTTCTTAAATTCAGCTCTTCTACAAGGTAGCACCAGAAATTAGTTAACAACAATTTAGGCTCTTTAATCATTGTTGTTTCTAAGGCTGATTGATAATGAGGCAATTTATGTTGCTCGATTTAGTTTTTAGTTTCGGTTATTTTATTGAATGTCCACCTATGATAAGACACTTTTAAAAAGCAAATGTCATTTCTTGAAAGCAAGTTTTATCAGGCAAAAGGGAAAGAGTAATTTTCCATATGAGAAAACTAATTGGACGTTTTCTGAAATATAAACTAGAAAGGATTCATGTGAAGTGAACATTTTTCTACCTTTTCAAGGGGCAATTAGATGTTACACGGTCTTAAATAAGGACTTCAATATGGGAACACATCAAGGGCTTTGAAATTACCTGTAGGAGCAAAACAGAACTTCATTTGAGATTTTTCCTTTCAAGTAGAAGACACTATTCTGTGTTCAGATTTAAAACATTGAAAATATGTAAGAGAGAGTTTGGCATTCAGTCTTAATCAGTATTTTTTCTTTGTATAGTTGAATAGTTCAAAATGATTTTTTTTACTTATAAAGTATGTATTAAATATGGAGAATGGTAAACTAATTTTAAGAAAACATAATTCTTTTGCAATTTGTGCTTGAGATAGGCTTGCACATGTTAACAGGACTCTGTGACAAGTCTGTAAAATGGAACATAACCATCCTAGCCTCTTTAGAGTATAAGGAAGCAGATTCATTCATATTATTAATGCTTTAGGAACTCCCAGTGTTGGGTACTCTTTTAGGGAATAGAATTTAATTTTTGTCTTTGCTGCTAGTATTGATTGCTTTATGCCCTTCAAGATTCAAGACATCTTACATTAGTGGATATTTTAACTCATCAGGTTTTTCTTCTTTTTTCAGAGAAAGCTTCTTGCTATCTACCTCCACCATGATGAAAGTGTGTTAACCAACGTGTTCTGCTCACAGATGCTATGTGCTGAATCTGTTGTCTCATATCTGAGCCAAAATTTTATAACCTGGGCTTGGGATCTGACAAAGGATGCCAACAGAGCAAGGTAACATTGTCTACAAGTTACGGTTGGGCTGCTTCTTTGTTTCTTTTTTAAAGTCATCACTGTACTTGATTTCTCATCATCATAAGCATTTTCATCCTCGGCATTAAATTCTTTACCATTATATTTAATTAGATATAAGCTATTTGTTGTAGCTAACATATGCGTGAATTCCTTAACTTGCAAAGATTTCTTAAATTCAAGAATAAATAGAAAACCAAAACCAAAATACGTCATTCTCATCTTTTTGCAGTAAAAGAGATATAGTACATTTCTTTGTACTATATATTCTAGTGTTGTAATGTGTTATTAAACATTTAGAGAAAATCGGTTCTTAAATAATGTTTAGAAAAGGCGAGGCCAGTCTAAATATAATCCTACTAGTAAGTTCATTTTTTAATAATTCCAGTGAAGAAGGCAGGACATTCTGGACCAGGCCAGTGGAGTTGGTAATAGCGTAACTCTAGCATATGCTAATTGATGTAATCGCTTTATTGCACACATTCTTTTGCACACATCCATATTCTCAATAGAAAAAAAACCCTTTCCTAGCTGTCAGGGTAAATTTACTTAGTTTGTTAATCATAATATCTGTAAGTGATGAATAATTCTTCATATTTTGCCTATTTGCATTTCCCATCTGAAATATATTTCATCATATTTAATTACACACATGCCCGTAACATCCCGTGATACTACTTAGGGTGTGTTAACACAGTCATAACCATAGGCTGCTGGTTTATGAACAAGGAGATTAAATTAATTCATTTTAAGGCAAGTCTGCTATAGTTACCTAATTTAAATAATTATAGGATAGTTAGAAATTGAATCATCTGACTTGTCTTTTTATTTTGTGGCTCACTGAAGTTTTGCTCATCATTCAGACTTTGTTTTATGTAAACTGAGTATGCAAAGAAAGATGATTCTTTCTTAAATTGTGAAGCAAAAAAAATGTTGAAGCAATTCCTTCATCTAACACTTCATTTCTTTAAGCAAATGCTTAGGAAATTTCATAGGATGACTTCGTTCTGCCTTGGAAATGTCCCCTGTTATACATAAACAACCTTTAGCACCTGTATTTGTTTAAATTAAATCAGGCTATTATTCACACTCAGTTAAAGGTGATGAAAAGCAGTGCCAAAAACAGATAAAAATGCAGTATCTAAGGTCTTTCATGAGGCAAAATACATAGGCTGGAGACTTGGCTAAATCTTTCACATTCACTGGCAGTAAGGAATCTCCTCCTTTCCTTTTATCCACAACTTGATGGAGAAGGAAACACTATTTCTAAACCATCTGTAGTGGCTAAGTTCAGCAGGCTACCTGCTGTTATTTTGTTCTACCCTCCATTTAATTCCTTAGTTCCTTTTATTTTACAATGACAAAAAATTGCAGTGTAGTTTCTTTTGAAAAACAGTGTTTGAGGGTTTTTTTTTATGACTGGCAATCAACAGCCATGTAATTGCTTTGTTATGTTTTACTAAAGAAGTCTGTTAAGTAGCACAACTTTGATACACTAGTAATAAGAGTTTGCAGGTTACAGAGACACCTGTGGTGACCAAAGCGACAGAAGCTGCTTATTAGAAAGAGCCAGTACAGCTGTGTCCTATTAACTCCTTATGACACTTTTTTAAAACACAAAATAAAGGCCTTGTTTAAGGCTTTAGTGCTTATTTCTCAATGAATTACAGGACTGACTGTGAAGTATGATAGGCTATTTCAATCTATGTTTTAAAAAATGTGGCATCCGTTACTAAGTTACTGTCTTGAGAATAAAAAGAAGTGATATTAAAGACTGAAAATAGAAATATTGAGGAATTCAATTTAATAAGCAAAACAGTGTAACTGTTTCTGGGCATCCTTATTCAAAATCAAGTTCTATCCATATTACAAAGTAAAAACTAGTAAGTTATTACATTTCTCTCTACAAAGTAACAAAATTATGTAGATGCTTTTCATGTGCAGCTTATTATTATTACTATTAAGGCAGATGGGAAAACACACATGTTGTAAACATTAAGATGAAAATTCAGTGGAATGGCATATTCCTAAAAGAGAGTCAAATGCATTTCCTTTAGGCATGTGAAACTGTAAGAAAATTCATTAACCAGGCTGATGTAGTGCCCCAAGAAAGGGTTTGCTTTTTAACCACAAGTTCCTTACCACCTATCATAGATTCATCTAAATAAAATTGTCTAGTTGAGTTACATCTCTGTGGTCTTTCTTTGATTTTTATCACCACATTTATCCAAAGGTGTTTGTCATGAAAACTGATGGTACCATTTGATGCTATTACCACTGAGTAACAAAACCTCAAATTTTTAATTCAGTAGAAGACTGTTGCACTAATATTTATTGATCAGTGTGCTATATATCAAAAGTTGTTATGCTATCATTTGCCTATTACCAAAGAATTAAAATGGGACAGATTAATATGTGAAAATATAGAAGAGATTGCTTGGCATCACAAATAAGATTGTTGCTGTGGGTTTATTTTTTGTTTGTTTGTTTATGACATGTAAAAGTTTGGAAATAAATTCCTCATGGATAGCTTACCTGGTCTCCTATCTGGCTATTCTGGTTGAGGCTAATCATATAAACTTAGAGAATGCTGAATCTGTAAGCTATTTAGTCTGGAGGCTTTCCTAGTGGTTTTCTGGTACTACCCCTGATACAATAGCCGGGGGAAATTGATGCCCAAAATGGGGAGGGCCTTGCCAAACAAGTTTACTTTTGCTTAAGCAATACTCTGATTAAGCCTGCAGAAGCATTAGAAGCACAATTTACTGTGACTCTCTCATGTATGTAGAATATAAGCAAAGGATATTGAATTAAGTGAATGCTCTGGTAGGGTTACTAGAACATCAATTGCTGTTATATTAAATTTCCTCATTTCACTAATAAACTAGAGTAAAAAAGAAACAGATTTCTGTAGAATATCACTGTTACATACCCCTGTGAATTTGATGATTGTGGGTTTCCCACCTCTAAAATGATTCTAATAACTTATTTTCTAAGTTAAATACTTAAGTTAAACAATCTATATCTGTATAAAGTGGATTAGAATAATTTCTAAGTTGATCTTGGAATATTCCAAATGTGAACTGTGACATTAAACGTTAACTGTAATGATTGCATAATGATTGTTGCTGTGCACAGGCTCACTAAATTGTGACCTTCAAGAGGGGCTTACTCAATTTATTTGTCTCATTAAACAAGGAACTGTGCAAAATTTTAGGAGAGAGAAACTTAATTAGCATTTGGCAAATGAATTTGTTGGATCCAGTTCTACCTAAGAACACTGTTTATAATTTAAGTATTGTGTATCAAAATGAAGGTTTCTTTCTTGGAAAACTCTGAACAGTCTTGTTGGCTGCCATGTCTAGTTGTATTTCAGGGCCATTGTTTCTTAAAGCAGTAAGCAGAAAGTGCTCGTTAGTCCTGAGTGGTACTAGAGAATATAATTTTCTGAATATCCATTGCAACCATGATACTGATAGAAACAGTGAAATATGCCTGTAAATGAAAGAGATGAAAGAGCTAAAAACAGATAGCTCATATGGTAGTAAATAGGGCGATCCTACAGATCACTTCTGGAAGTGGCTAAAATATATCTTAAGAAAGGTCTGTCCAGAAGATATCCAGCCATGTAATATGAAAAGTAGAGACATTTATTGAAGAAGATACAAGAAATATTGTACGTAGGACAATGACACCTTAGTCCCCTTCAAAGTGGGCACCTTGGAAACTCACACAGTTCTCCCAGTTGCTATCAGCTGCTCTGTCATATTTTTCTGAATCTCGTCCGTGGTCTGAAATCTCATCCCTTTCAAAGGTAATTTTAGTTTTGGGAAAAGTCAGAAGTCACATGGCACCAGATCTGGGCTGTAGGGGGCCTGAGTCACCTGGGTGATTTGAGGTTTTGCCAAAAACGCCACAGGAGACGTAATGCATGAGCAGGTGTGTTGTCATGATGAAGCTGCTAATCACCAGTTGGCCATGGCTATGGCCTTCTGAATCATCCGAATAGTTTCTGTGGAGGAATGTTCAGGCTTAACACAAAATTTGATGCAGATTCGTTGCTCTGCTCACTACAGTCATTTTGAATGCAACGGCCCCATAGTACACATGCTCACTCAATGGTGTCTACCGCCCCCAGTGACTAGTACAGTGAAGTTGTTATTGTTCAGGCACGTGCATTCCAGTCCACTCTCCTTGGCTGCCAGGTTCCATCAATGTCGCAGAAGCCATTCTCATATTAACAATGGCTGGACTTTTTCTGGACAGACCTTGTATTTCCTGCATATTTATTCATTGAATAAACATTTAGTAAATATTTAATATGAACCAGGGATGGTGCTATGCAGTGATGACAAAAAGTTGAAAAAGATACAGTGCTAATGCTCAAAATACTTGCAGGCTAGTAGGCGAGACAGACAGGGAGCTAATAAGTAATATGAAGTATGTACAAGGTGTTTTGAGAGTATAAAGAAACTTCATAGTGAGTTACTTTACCCAGGGGCCAGGAAAGGAACTGAAGAGAGGATACACAGAAAGATGAAATTAGAAGTTTACTTATTCTATTCAAAGATTTTTATTTTAGCAGCATTTCAAGTTTACTGGGTTGCAGATATTTGTTATTCTTACAAAAGGATATCGGTACTTTAAACCTCATCATTAGGTACCTGAAATGAAGGGCCAGTGGTTTACATAACTGTGGATGAGAGAAAAAAGATAAAAGGATCTGGCCAGATAATATATTCCTATATGGTTTAAACCAGATTGAGGATTAGGGTCAACCAATCAGGGTGGAGAGATCTCAAGAAGTTGTTTGGTTAGTAATTCAACCCAATTTTGGTGTATGTTTACAGGCAAACAATGGAGCAGAGATCAGATACTCTTGGATTATGTCATGTAGAAAACCATCATAGACTTAACTAATACAGTAAAAATACTTTTATCACAGCATATTTACGGTGGATGAATTCCTGGGCTGTGAAAGAATAATTTCTTAAAATTCAGGACAGATAGCACCTGTAGGAGACCTTGCCTCTCTCCACTCTTGTCTTGCCTCATTCTGAATTAGAATGGACATTCTGCATGCTCCCGTAGTATCCCTATACTAACTGTATGGATGGTACTCATTACACTGTATGGTTGTCCTCTATCTCCCTGCTAGATTGCCAGCTCCCCAAGAGAGCTATGTCTATAATCTCAATGTGTTATACAGTGCTTTTTTAAAAGGAAGTATTGTATTGATAAATAAATAAATAATCTCTAATAGCCATATTGGCTAGTGGAAAGAGTATTGGAAATGCTACTGTATCCCTCTAATTGTAGGATTTCCTCCATAGTCATTCATAGGACTAATAAAGCAAAAACTCACTCTCCTTGCAGAATGAACTGAAAATGTCCACACTGGGTACCATGACTTCTACTGGCCCTGTAGCACCCAGGAATATATTGGCCACTGCTCCTGTGTTGGGTACCCACAGGCCATCTGGAAAAGTGGCTTGAGTCCACCCTAGATGAGTTCATCCAATGGTTCCAGAGTTTCTTGCCCAGGCTCATCAGGTTTCTATGAGACCCCTGAAACAACTGAGCTCTTGCATCGAGTCATTCTGTGATGGCACTCTGAGCCATCTCCCGTGGTGCTAGCACTGATTAAGTAAATATGTTCATAGGACCAGAGAGCTGGGCTGGCTATATGGTGAGATATGCCCAGCAGCCAGGCAAGTTCCACAGGGGCATCATCAGAATCAAATATAGATAGCACTATATAAAACACCAGCACAATAAAAAGCATTCATTTGCTTTCTTCTATTAGACGCCCACTAGCACATGAGTGCCCTCAGTGTTAAGCTGTAGGTTCTTGGCTGAAGTTGCTTCATCAAAGAAAGTCACATAACATAGTGGCCCAGTAAACCACCAGTATAACCAGTAATAAGTGAGTTAATAGGTATCCCTTGTTCTGACCAGAAGGGCTCTTAAGGCAAATGCTCCATTAGTCCATCTAATATAGATACTTGTTTAGATTATCTAATTCTAAAAAACTTAAACATTGAAATGACTAGAATAATGCCAAGTGGGTAATTAACCAGCTGTGGGTGCTGAAGAATGAGTTGCGTATATGTGAGTACATTCCTGAGGTGAGAATGTTTCGCACATCAGTGTACATGCTACGAAGTGTTAAATCAGTCATTGCACACCACTTCTAAGCAGTGTGCAGAGTAGCTGCAAACTTCACAAGGAATTGCTGACAATGCCTGATTTACACAGCTTGCATGTGACATACATAGCATTGTATTGAGTTTTGCGTGCACAGTACCAGTGTTCACAGACAATTCTACTGCCTGTCAATATTAGCTCTTGAACTTAATGCCCCTGGGTGCAGTATTTCAGGTAACTGTAAACTTCTGCCACTGTGTTGACAGGTACTTGTTAGCCTTAACGTTCAGTGGTAGTTTTCTGTATTACTTAATCTTCAGCAAGAGCTAATTGACTTAAAGTTTTTATTATTAGTGGCTGTCTTCATCTGCCTGTTCCATGTCAGTAATTAGCCATATTCACAGTGGTTTACCCTTAATTCCAAACTAGTTAGTAGTTCATGCCTGGCTGAAGCTTAGCTGACCATCTTACTCTAACCCTAAACTCCCATTTGATCCAGCAAATGTTGCCCAGGCGTGGGGTCTGTGTGGGAGAGACATAAGGAGGGTTAATTTACAGCTGCTACCCTAGGAACAGATATGGAATCTGCAGCAGTCACTAAGAAGACAGATGGACATGTTGTGGTTGGGGAACTAAGACTTCCAGAGAGCCATCCATGCCAGACTTCCATATGATTTTCCCCAAACTTCTTTATTCCTTTGTGCTATGTTTTCCTTCCAGTACTTTTAAAGGAAATGTATTGTCATCCTAAACATCCCAGGTCAAGGGCTTAATTAATGCTTTAAAATAAAGGTTCCAAAACACCAGGAGAGGTTGACATTTTCTCCCTGGTTTGTTTTGTGAAGAGGGAGGAGAGAAGGTGAGGAGGAACCCCTCCTGTTCCATGATTACATCCTACCCACTCATTTTCTCCTTTTCTCCTCTGCTTTTGATTTTTAGTGGCAGTCTTAACAGAATGTCAAGATCAATTTGCAGCATGGTTTAACTCAAGGTTTGCATTCTGCCAGCAGCAATTGTCCCTGCAAACAATGCCGTGTGTTCTTGTAACTTCAGAAGCTTTTAGAAGGATCATGGCAAGGGCAGCATCTAATGACTTTATTAGTGTAGGGTTTCAAGTGGGCTCAGTAATTGTTCATATCTCTTTGTCAGCAAGTCATAATTACTGCTCAGCATTGTCCAAGGGTGCACTTGTGAATAGTTTCCCAATAGTACTGAAAGGAAGGGAAGGAGGGAAATGATAAAAGGTGATGGCCTCTTATGATTGAGAGCAAGCCAGCCTGTGTACAGATGATGGCTAAACTGTTTATAATACATTCTTTACTCTTTTTAAAATAGATGATCCTTTAAAAATGTTCTTTGAAGTAATTTTAAATTACCAGCTTATAAGCCATTTTTTACTCTGATTTGGATACGTCCCACACTACCTAGTACTATAATCATAACTGCCCCAATGGTATATGCATTGTGTCAGAATCAATCATTTTTGTGAAAATATTTTTTTCTCAACATTAATGTAATTAATGCTATTCAGGAAATATACCTATAACTCAGATACAGTAGTCGATGTTTCCTTAGTCTCTGTGAAAACCATTGCTAGAAAAGAACAGTACAAAGGTAATACTGTTGAGAAGATACTTCAGAAGAACAGCGTTGTAAATTTTTATCAAACCTTATTTTTCTCATGCACTAGATCTCTCTAGTGACTTCATTGGTTTCCATCTTTACCAGTTTGTGATGATCCAGTCAGAGTGAACTTAGTAACGTTCATTCCTTAGCTAAGGAATCATTTTCTGCCTCTTTCCCCAATAAAGGCAGCTTCTTTACCCTTAGCACTGTCCTCCAAGCTCAGGTCCTTTGTGACAGGAGTTTCTATGAGCGTATCATTAGCCAAGAGCAAGACTATCACTGCTACTTTAAAAAAAAACAAAACACATATAACAACTGAACCATTAATTAAGCACCTACAGTGTGTCAGACACTATATATGTGAGCTCATTCCATCGTCACTGTATACATTACCTCATTTAACCACAGTTCTGAAAGGCAAATTGCAAAGGTCCAGTTTCACATATGAAGAAACTTTCTTTGGCTCAGGGACATTCTGTAACATACCTAAGGTCAAGCAAATGGCTGTACCAGGTGTAAATCCCAAATCTACCTATGCTTTTCTGTTACATAATGCTTCATTTCCCATGACCTTGCCATGCTAGATTATTCAACAACAAAAAAAGTGTACTGAATAACTGTGCTATAAAGCCCTATAAGGGGATATAAGAAAAGTGTAAGGCATGGACTTTTTGCTCAGGGAACAAATAAACATGGGATTCACCAAATGTTAAAGTTAAACCCAATTATTCACCTTCTTTATGCCTGTGCAATTGCAGTCAAACTTCCTAGAGAAAAATCGCACTGATTTTTTTTAAAAACACAAACTTTAAATAAATACACAATAATGCTGAGCAAACCTACATGTGGTTTTCCCGCTAATTCTCTTTCCCTGAGTGAGAAGTCTTATTCCATACTACTCCTCATTCACAAAAGAAACATCTCATGTTCCACTCCATTCCCTTTCCCAGCTGCCCTCACTATTTGAGAAAACACAAGTCATCAGACAAAAATGACCTTAATATTCTGTTCTTCAAGTCTCCATTGAAATGTCTCCTCTTCATAAAAACCTGATAAACCTTTCTAGAGCAGTCCCCTCCACCATTATTCTCTTTCATAGTACTCTCCTAGAACTTTTCATAGTAAGCTATTACTTTTACTTATTCAAAAACATTTTTTCTCTGATTATTCCACTGGAATATAAGCTTCATAAGGGCAAGAACTGCATTGGTCTTTTTCATTTTTATTTCTTACTGCACTCTCAATAATTATTTGTTGGATGTTGTAAGAATACAGGACAGTATAATGGTTAAGAATGTGATTGAGTTTTGGATTTAGTCAGACTAGGATTGGAATTCTGGCGGTACTTCTAGACCTCCATAGTGACATTGGGCAAGTTGCTGAAACCCTCTTAAGCTGCAGTTCCTGTATTGGAGAATGATGATAAAAACCTCATTCCTCAAAACTGTTACTAGAATTGAATGGGATCGTTGATTTTTTAAAAGTCTGACACTATGTATATTTTTTATTTCTTTGTTTCAGACATTTATGAAAATGTTTATAGGACAAAGCCAAGTGATAAATTATTTGAGGTCACTGTCAGTTTGGTAGCACTCTACAGGTTCAATTTCCTGGTGACAAAGAATTTATCTAACTTAGCCTACATGCCCTGGTCAATGTGTCTCAATTGGTTGGAGCATCTTCCTGTGCACCAAGGGATTGTGGGTTTGATTTCCATTCCCAGTCAAGGCAGGTTGTGGGTTCCATCCCTGGCCAGGGCATGTACAAAAGGGCAACCAATTGATGTTATCACTCTTTCTCTCTCCATGCCTCCCCCTCCCTCCCACCCTCTTTCTCCCTCCCTCCTTCTCCCTCTCCCACTCCCTCTTTCCCTGTCTCTCTAAAAGAATGAAAAAGTGCCCCCATGTGGGAATAAAAAAATTAAATTAACTTAGCCTACTTCTGAATCTTATCCTGGAAGAGACTTTGTTTTTAAAGATTGTATTTTTTTTATTTTTTAGAGAGGGGGAGGGAGAAGGACAGGGAAAGAAACATCAATGTGTTGTGTGGTTGCCTCTCTCATGGCCCCTGCTGGGGACCTGTCCTACAACCCAGGCATGTGTCCTGACTGGTAATCAAACCTGCAACCCTTTGATTCCAAGGCCGGCTTTCACCATCTGAGCCCCACCAGCCAGGGCCTGAAGGAGAAGACTTTTAGATACCTTGTCATATGCCTTACTGATTTCCAGTTAGTTGAAATGCTCCGGAGCTCTCAGCCTGGAAGTGACTTTTCTAGTTTTTTTAGGGGACTGAGATCAAGTTCACTTGTCTTTACTCTTTGAAAATCAAGGCATTTACTTCTCTTTAAGGATGCAGATTCCTCAGATAATAGTGATTTCTATTATTCATTCTAGCTTTTTGCAGTCCCTTTGTTCTACTACCTATCCTTTATCCAGTAAAGTATCCATTAAATACTTACTGTACCATAGTGCTCCCCTTATTTTCTCTCCTACATATTTTTGCATGTTTTCCACTTAGCATTCATTATTTTCCTACTTTATAAATGGACATAATAATTACATGTGAATAAACACAGTATACAACAGGAAAATAAAAATAAAAGCAGATAAAGCCAATTAAAAGTGTCAAATAATGAGTATTTATAAACACTTGGGTTGACTCAAATTTTGTACATAAACACTGAATACGGCTCCGTAATTCTTGGAGCTAAAGGGGAAAAAAGGAAATGTAATAGGCATATCCTCATTTATTGGTTTATTCATCTAATATATTTTATTAAATTTCTATTATTTGCCAGGTACTAGAGCCTAGAGTTTATAGTTTATCATTTACGATTCTCATTGTCTAATTAAAGGAAGCCTAATCTCAAGATTTCTTGGCACTAGACTTATCAGTGAGATCGCTTTGTAAGTTATATAAATGTCTACTCACTGTGTTGTATACCTGAAACTGCTATACCATTGTCAACTATAATTGAAAAATTAAAAATAATAAAAATTTTAAATTTCCTGTAACTGAATTCAAGGAAGAATTATATGTTTTTCTGTTTGAGGGTCATTAGGTAATATAATAAACAGTTATTTTTCTACTGTTACTTTGCATAAAACAGATAATTTTAAATAGCTGTTTCTTACATCAGTCTCCTGTAAAAAGCAGAGGGCTTTATATTAAGTCTTTTTTCAGTAATGGTAATTCTTCAGAGAGCTTAGGTAATACGGTCCTTAAATGTTCCTTTTTGAAGATCTAACTCATAACAGGTATAGAGCTCAGAGGAAAAGCCTACGTAGTCAACCTATTCATTTAACTCTCTGTCAAACACTGGTAGTCTCGAGTGAGCCTTTGTCAAGTGCTGGGTTGTAATGGAGTCTTGCTTGAAAGCTTTGATGAGTGCCTAAAAGTACAGATGTTCTGTGCTATTGGTCATCTGTCTTTGAAAGATTTTTCTCCTGTGTGTAAGATTTTTACTAATGTCCTCCCATATTTTTTTCCCATTAGGATGATAATTATTTTTCAGATACATAAAGAAATGTCAAGGTTCTCTTGAGAAACCGACCAACTCTGAAATAAATGATGCTGAACATTTTTTATATAATATTAAAACACATTGTCTCCAAATTTTGCAGCTGGAAAAAAAATCAGAGAACATAGCAACATGAACTATATATATATCTTCAAATCTCTGTCCTAGAGTAGGGCATGATCTGATCTTATGATGATGCTGATACATAATTGTAGAAATTGTACAACAATATAATAGAGTGCAAAGCATGGTGCCAAGTATAACTCCTTGTTTAGGGATATTGAGTGTGAGATTGCTATTATAACTTATTTTAGGAACCATTTTGCCACATCCTTAGTTTGAAGGCAGGGGTTGAGAAAGGAAAACCAATTTTTACTCTAAAGCACGTAAAAGGGAAGGAAAAGAAGTCATACTTACTAATCTACAGTCTAATTCTAAAAATAGGTATCATTATCTTCATTTTATAGATGAGAAAGCTCAGAAAAATTAAATTATCCAAAGGAACAACTAGCAGTTGAAAAATCAGGTTTGTTTGACTCCCAAGTCTTCGTTCTTCCCGACAGTATTATGTTCCTGGCAATATTTCCTACTTTCTCTAATATGTTAATATTTGGATATTTTAAACCGCTTTTAAGTCACATGTTCAGTCAGTCGGTAGTGACAGGATGAAATTACGTAAAAACTGAAGTATGCTAAAAACCAAGAGAGAAGCTTAGAGTGATGAACTTGTGGGCTATTACCTGTTTAATTTGTGGGTCCAAATGACCTGTGGAGGTGGAAGCACACTAAAAGGCCTGGGAGAGCATGATAATTCATGCCAACTGTCTTAATTAAACTTATTTCAGCAGCATTTGGAAGAGGGAAAGAAAAGTTGTATGGTTAACATTGTCACAGTGGAGATAAAGGTTACTGAAGCATGAGTTGGCCCATTCATGCAACAAATATGTTAGTCACTAGGTGCTAGGAATGCAGAGATGATTCCTCCTGATAATAGCTCCATCTTGGAACACCCAGTTCTCCCTGACTTCTAAGTACCCATTTCTCCTCTGATTCCTTCCAGCTCTTAGTCTGAAACACTAAACCTAGACCCCAGTTATATACCATATAAGTTCCTTTTGGGGGAATCCTAGATTTATCAAGCCCAAAATATCCTTAGTGTCTTAAGAACAAAAACCATATCTTGTTATATATTTAGTGGGCCCTCATAAATACTGATCATTTGGTAAAAGAGCACAGAAGAAATACTACCTGACATTTAACATAAAAGTACTCTCTTATACAGCCCCTAGAAAAATGAATCTTCTCTTTACAATTTCTAGAGAAGAAATTTCTGCATTTGATAAGAGATTGGATTAGATGTTTTCTCTTATCCATCCCAACTAAGATTTATATTTTAAGTATTTAAAATAAATATTTATATTCTTACTAGTGGTGAGAAAAAGACAGCCAATTTTCTATTTATTATTATTGTTCCACAAAATTAGTCCCTATAAATTAGTCCCTATAAATTAGCTACACCCCTGTCATTAAACTGTCAGTGCCTCAAAGTCTTTCCACTTGAGTGCTTTATAGGTGACAATAAGGAGGTAAACTAAGAAGTTACTTAGTTTTTTAAAACTCTGTCCACTACTCTATTGAGACAATTTCACAGTTTGCCATTACTGGAAAGTCTGAGCCTCAGACAGTTGAGAGATGCTTTTGAGATTAAATCTACCCAAAGTCTCATTCTGTGTTTTCTTAAATTTGCCTTTAGTTTGGCTGTGTTCTCTAACATGCATACATTATTTGCATTTGCGTGGAGAGGCATTATGCCATCCTTCTAGAAAACAATTGATAATATGTATCAATAGTAATTAAATGACTCTAATCTTTACCCTATAATTGCACTTCACAGACTTTTTTCCTAAGGTTATAATTCAGGATATTTATCTGAGTATTCTTTAATTATTAAAACACTAAAAAGAAAATCTTGCTCTAAGTGTATAGTTATATTATTCATCCATTTGAAATGCTGGTTCATTACTGTTGTGTAGAAGGCTAGAAAATTGTATCCACCCAGACAGTGATTATTGCCAAAAGGAAAAGATATACTTGAACAAAAGGCTGATGAAAAAAAAAAAAAGAGACAGATCTGATTAACAGTGTGTTTAAAGTTTATGGAATTGATATCACATGTAATTTTTCTTTATTTTTGTAAGGGGATTATTATCTTTCAAATTTTATATTTATTTCATGATTGACTAATACATTCACATTAGTCAAGACTCAAAAGTCATTAAAAGGTATGTAATGGTAGTAAAAAACATAATAAAGATTAAATTAAAAATAAATCAATAAAAATAAAAAGGTTTATAATAAAAAGTCTCCTACTTAACCCTGTCTCCAAGTTACCTTCTCCAGAGGCAATGTTATAAGCTTCTTATTTAATCTATTCAGAGATTATTTTATATATAAACAAACTAATATGCTATATTTATTTTTCCCCCAGTTTTACACAAATGGTAAACACTATTTAACAGCCTGCTTTTTCCATTCACATTATATCTTAAATATATTCCATATCAGTTCATGAAGAACTCTTTATATTTTATGCCTACCTAGTATTCCTTTAAATTCCAAAAGATACTATAATTTATTTAATCGGATCCTGTTGGTGGGCGTTTGAATTATGTCCAGTATTCTACTGTTGTAAGCCTACAGTAATTGCCTGTGCATTTAGGTGATTTCCACATGGTAATATATCAGTAGACTAAATCCCCAGATGTAGGTGTCCTAGTTTAAGAGTATAGGTGCATTTTTAATTTTTATAGATATTGGCAGTTGCCCATAAGGGAGTTGGTACCAATTTCACTCTTACTAACAGTGTATACAGTAGTGCCTGTTTCCCTATAACCTTGCCATCGCAAGGTAGTACCAAGTTTTTTTACCTTTACTAATCTGACGTAAAAATGGTTTCTTGGTGTAGCTTTAATTAGGAGTTAACTCATTCTGAGTTATTTTAAGTATCTTGTCATGTGTTTCTGAGCCATTACTGTTCCCATTTCTTGGAGCTGTCTTTATATATTGCTGGTTGATCTTTTTCCTCATTGTTTTGTTAGAATTCTTTATAAACAGGGCAAGAGTAGGTTTACAGCTGTGAGTACACAAAACATTTTATTCTTGTATTATTATTTATTAATTATTGTGTTATTTTCCATACAAACAATGGGAAACCCACTCTTTTGGCCACTCCTGTATTAGGGAAATTAGTTTTTTCTGTGGTGTGAAATTCAGAATTCTTTCCTCTGTTTATCATTTATCTTTTGGCCTTGTTATGGTGTTTTTTACCATGTAGAAATAGTCAAAACTATCAATTTTGACTTTTATACTTCACTGTTCTCCAGCTATGCCAACCTTCTTGTTATCTTTTAAATATGCTAGAGACTTTTCTAGTTACTGTTCTCTCTGCCTGGAATTCTCTTCCTGGAGATATGTGTTGTCCCTTCCTCCTCCACCACTTTGAGTCTTTGATCAAATATCAACTTTTCAGTGGTACTTGCCCTGATGACTTATTTTATATTGCAACCTCCTCATCCCTGATATGTTTTTTGTGTATCACCTGGAGCTCACAGACTCAAGAGGTATTTGTTCGTTTGTCTCATATCAGATTACAGCTCATCTATATAAATGAAGTAAGTGAGAATTACCATCTTCAGCGTGGCAATCACCTCAGGAGACTAGACACTTGGTCTAGCGAAGCAGCCATTGCCCCAAACATTTTGGGGATAACATCTTAGAAACCGCCTTCAGAGGCTGCTTACAGCCTTACTAAGAAAGTGCTCCTGTGTTCTGAAGGCAGTGTTTTCAGAATAAATAAACTTCCTAGGTGATTCCTAGGCCATTAAAGCTTAAAGATCACTGTAAAGTCAATGCCCTCAGCTTAATCTTGTACTTTATTTACCTAACTCAGTTTGAACCAACGACTTAGGACTGTTTCCAAAAATCACAGCCACTGTCAAAGGACAAAGTATGTGCCAGGGGTGCTGAATATTCCTAATGAAGGAACTCCAGAAATGAGCTGAACAATGCTGTGCAGACTTGTGGAGATGATGTGGTAGGAGACAAAACTCTTTGGCTAGCCTGGCTTGCGTATGCCCGACAGTGCTAGCCACTTGATAAGTCTCGCTTCGCACATTAAAGGACCTTGGCTTTAATTCCTTTGTAAAAGAGAAAAGGGGGAGAAAGGAGGAGTGTGTATTGGCAAATAGGTAGATGATCTCTACGGTACTTTATCTTATATTCTGATGTTTCTACCAACGTGCATAAATGTGCTTGGACAAATACACGAATGAATTATATGTAAGTAATGAGGCTTATTACTATAACAAAAAACGCTAGTTTAGTTTGTTACCAATGTGACTTCAAAAGAAGTATTGTAGTATAAGGTTAGCAGCTGCATCTGAGGAAGTATATATAAAAGACATGCAGCAGAAACTAAGAAGGAGCTCCTACTCTTCATGACAGCATGAATGGAACTGGAGAGCATTATGCTAAGTGAAGTAAGCCAGGCAGTGAATGACAAATACCGTATGATCTCACCTATAAGTGGAACCTAATCAACAAAACAAACAAGCAAGCAAAATATAACCAGAGACATGAAATAAATAACAAACTGACAGTAACCAGAGGGGCCAGAGGAGGTGATAACAGTGAGGAAAAAGGGAAAAGTCATCAAGGAACATGTATGAAGGACATATGGACAAAGCCAAAGCTGGGTAGGATCAAGTGTGGGAGGGTGGGGATGGGTGGAGTGGGGAGAGGAAAATGGAGACAACTGTACTTGAACAACAATAAAAGAAGAATATAAGTGTTTTAAAGATAAGTAGTATTCCCCCTTTACATGGAAGTCACACACAGTGTTATGGGTCCATTTTTTGTCAGATACACTTTTTTTTACTTTTTCTAGTACAGAGTAGGTAAATAGTAAATGTGAAATGTCATCATCCTCCTCCCAAATTACTGTGTTTCTCTTAGTAAATATTTTATGTTAGGGTACAACTTAGTAAAAGGCATGACCTATGTGATTATGACCTTGACTGAAAGAAACTAAATTATATCCTGTTTTAAATTAAACTGAAATTACTTTTATCCATATCTGATTTGTTAGTAATCCTGATTTTCATTAGCAAGTTAAAAAAGACCTATACTTCAGAGATTGAAAATTTTACTAATGATCAATATATGCTAGCCATCAGATGTTCCATTGATTTTTCTCTCCAAACTTTAGATTAAAAGATAAGATTTTATCTTAGCTTTTTAATAGCAAGAACTGATAAATATGAGCTACTAATTTTATTTGTTTCTTCACCGAGGTCAAAGTTTGAGACTTCCTACTCCCTCATCCTCCCACTCCACAGAGACATGAGTTGGTTTATTATACCTGACTTGTGATTGACTGTGTTCTTTAATTCATTTTCTTGACCCTTCCCTTTTATTCCCCTACCTCCCTTCCTCTTGCCTTCATTGTAACCCCTTAGCGAGGGCATTTATTCTTTGTCTTTTCAAATTTGTCACTTTAGCTTTTAGTTTGGGCAGCTGATTTATCAACTTGTTATTCCCCAAATAGGTCTATGATGAGTAGGTTGTTTGATTTATTAAAATATTTTATAATTAAAAAGCCAATTTCTCCTTACCACAGAACAGTTGCTTTCTCCTTTTGGTTTGAGGTTGCCGGTATCCGATTGCTGTAGAAACCATTCTCCCTTCATGACACCTCACTCTATGAATATCATACGTAGTTAGTTAGGTTGACAACTTTGGTGCTGCCACTAGGTGCACTGTGCCACACCTATTCTAAAGGAAGAAAATATCACAATAAAAAGAACACATATTTTTTTCTCTTAAAACAACTTTTTTTTTCTTGAATCTGTTTTTGTTCTGTTTTGAACTGGATTTTTGCTGGTGGTAATGTGCTGTGACTGCTAACTTTGTGTTGTGAATGATCTTTAGAGGAAGAATCAGAGCCTCCCAGCCATTAGAAAAATTTGGTATCTGTATTAAGTTCTTGTAAATTGTAGTGCAAGGAATTGACAAGTAGGAATTTTGTAATTTGTGACTGTCCGTTGCCCTTACAGGATGTTGGTGATTACAATCTGAAAATCTCAGAGTAAACATGATTCAGATCTTAGAATAATCACATTAATTAAAATTTTAACAAAGTCTCTCTTTGATCAGAACAAATTGTTAGTCAAGGCTACTAGAAAGTATCAACAGGCTGCATGATCCCTGTCCTGTATATTTCTCAACTGCCTCTAAAAAATTAGAATGATTTGCCTGATCACTTTGTTGTTTTTTATGGTTAATTGAACAACTAGTGTGTCTTTGAAGTCTGCACCTCTCTTGAATATGTTTTGTATAGTTTTGAAATTTGTGTTATATGTTATTTTAAACCCAATAAGATAACCACATTTTCATAATTATTTTTCCTTCTAGCTCATTTTCACAAAAATAAAATTTGGGAAGTACACAATTCTCAGGCAATATTGTCTTAAAATTGAATTCATAAAACCATTATGCAGGCCGGCCTGCCTTCCTTCCTTCCTTCCTTCCTTCCTTCCTTCCTTCCTTCCTTCCTTCCTTCCCTCCCTCCCTCCCTCCCTTTTGAGGAGTACCCCATTTAGCTAGTACCGCTTGTGAGGCTAGTTCTGTGATGGGCATCTACTGTGTGATGCCCATTTAATCCATTAGTGTGAATGGAAATGACATTCCAGCTGTGTGTGTGTCTTGAAATATTTCAGAGGATGCCAGTGATTAGATCAGGGTCAAGATTGACTTCAGATATTTTAGTAAAAAATGGAAAGAAAAACTAGACGTTAACTTTCCAGTCTCCTGAACTAACTACACATCTCCATTAAGAAACTAAAGCTATATGGGTATGAAATTTGGTACGGAAGATTAGGCTGCTTGAGCACCTTTTATCTCATAATAGTTGTGGAATGTGAAGATCTGAATTTCATAGGGGCATTGGTATTTCATGGCCAACAATGGGTCTCTCGAGGCTTCATCATTTCAGATTGGCATGAGGTCTGGTCGTTGCTGCTGTAAATACGTATATGAGTCTGCTTCCCATGAACTTATTTACAGTGTCACTAACTTGTCTTGACATTCTTGCTGACAGTTCTGGTGGTCCTTAACACGGTCTACTTTACGTAGTCATGTCATAGATTTTATGGGGATTCAGCCTAAATTTGGGGGATGAATTTCTGTAGACAAATATATTGGCTTTAAAAATTAAGAGGTTTGATTCTGTTTTGAATTTAATATCAAATGAATCTGAGCACATGACATTTTAATGCCATTTGTCTTTTCAAATAGATTTACCTTCTAATGCATATGACGACAGGACTTTGCTCATCAGCTAGAACATACATTTCAGAGGAGTTGTTACCCAAAATATTATCATAAGGCATAAGAAAACACGATTTAAGTTGCCTTTCATGAACATAATTAAGAATTAATAAGCTAGTACCAGTGGCTAGTCCCCAGAATTTCCACTGTTTTGCCTTTTGTGACCTGTGTTATTAAAAGTCCATTATTTTTACAGACTTTATTAAATTGGATCTTATTAAAGCATTCTATATTTGCATTTGGTCTTTCATAATTCATTATTATTATGACATTTACTTTTTACCATCAGATCTGAAAACATATCATAAGCTACCCTTTTCTCTTGAAAGAAATGCTAATTTCAAACAGTCCTCTAATAGAAGAGAAAAGCTTTATCAGTTTTTTCATTTATTCCAGATCGTGTTAAGAATACTAATGCTAGACTTCAGTATGCTAATATCTCTGAGCTTTTTTTGGTCAAAAGCTTAGAATTATTATTTTTATCCCATACTAAGTATGAAACTAGAAGACCTCCTACTATTGGAGAAAACACAATTCTAAAGTACAAATCTTGATTCTAAAAACTTGTGGAAATGTTGCCAAATCTTGTTTAGATTAAGATAATGATAGTCAATTTAACTTTATACCATGCAATATTTGTCCTACTTAGGAATTTATTTTCTCTTAAAATTCATTTTGTTGGTTCTTCACATATGCTAGGGCAGTACAGCTTACCATGTTCAACAGTAAGAATCTTACGCTGTCAGCCCCAGGCAGCGCTCAGGGTGTGCTGCCTGCCTCACTGGATGATCGTCGTTTCTGTAGCAGTGGTTTTGTAGTGGAAAGTTCGATACAGCAAGGCTTCACCTATTGATATCAGACAAGCTGCCTAATTGTAATATAACTAATAAAACAATTAGTTTTTTTTGTTGGGGTATTAGTAAACTTATTAAGCTCTGAAATGAAACTTACTTTGGATTTTGTCTCATTTTAGATTTCTGACGATGTGCAATAGACACTTTGGCAGTGTTGTTGCACAAACCGTTCGGACTCAAAAAACAGACCAGTTTCCACTTTTTCTGATTATTATGGGAAAGCGATCATCTAACGAAGTGTTAAATGTGATACAAGGTAAAGTAAATGTCACAAGGGGAGAACAGTGTCTTTTTGTGTATAGGATAACCTTACAACATTTACCATCAAAGCTGACAGCAGTTCTTTGTATTGGTGAATATTTCAGCATTTTAAAATATGGAACTTCCTGAAGAAGAACAACTTAAAAAGTATAGGCACTGTGAAGAATGAAATAATGCTGCATGAAAATCCAATAGAAACACCTTAATAGAATTACACAGCCCGTTGGGACATAGGATAATCATATTAAATGTTCAGAATTGCTAAATTCTCTAAACTAGCAATTAAGTCATAACCAGTTGTCAAATATGGCATTTCTTATGTATATATGTACATAAGATTTCCTGCTATAATGTAGATTAGTTGAAAGAAATGTTTTTCTTTAGTTATCTAGAAAAACCAGTGAATGAGTAGTATGAATAGAATTGTTTCAGTGGTCGTTTCCTGTTATTTGTGTGAATCCATGTCTAGGATGCGACTCGGGCATGAAGTTACAGGATACCTGTGAACTTAAACTTTACCCAAAAAATTAAACTTTCCATTCTTTACCAAAAAAAAAATAAGTAAATAATTTTTTTTCTTTTACCTATTAACCCCAGGGATTCATATAAAATGTTGCCTCATTCACAGCAAAGCTTAAATTGAAAATAGTGTCTTGTCTCCATGTCATGGGGAAAAGATGCTTCAAGTGCCTTACACTAAATAAAACCTTCAATATTTTATGTCTTCTTTATAAATAGAGCATTCAAGTTCATAAATAATGTTAAAGAAGAATGAATTGCATAAATAAATAAATGAATTGCATGTATGGATCATGAAGATAATACATTATTCCCATTTCCCTGTCAGAGGTAATATTACAATAGCCAGTGGTTCTCAAAGTGTGGCCCATGGATCCCGGAGGTCTCCTAGACACTTCCAGGGAATCTGCAAAATCAGTATTATTTTCATGATAGTAATAAGACTTTCTTTTGCCTTTTTCACTGTGTTGATATTTGTACTGGTGATACAAGATCAGTGTTGTTTAAAAGTGCTGGCACCTTAGTATGAATCAAGGCCATGATACATAACTGTACTAGCAGTCATATTCTTCACTTCCATATATGTGCAGTTAAAAATTATTACTATTATTACACTTTAACCCTTTATATAGTTTGTATTACACAATGGCAGGTGTGGATAAAGCACTTCTACTATGTGTCGAAGTTCAGTGGTAGGCTCAAAGAAAACACTTGTGTGGTTACTTGAGCCGAACTGGTTATTTATTTTTACAGAACATTATTTTTACTTGAAAATGACTGACTGACACACTATACTTACATAGCTTGGATATTTAGCAGACATTTTCTCCGGAATGAACAAAGTCTGCCTGCTACTTCAAGAAAAAGAATTGACAGTATATGTTGCCAGTGATAAAATTTGAGCTTTTAAGCAAAAAGGTGTATCTTTCACCATTAGAGTGACAGCTTACATTTTGGATGACATCAGTGGTGATGTTAACAGATGTGATTTTTTTAAATGTATAATTAAGTGTGTTGACATTCAGAAGAAACGCATAGCTCAGTGAACCAGTGTTTTCCAGATGATCAATGCATGATATCATAAAGTTATGTATGAGTAAAAAAATCCATTCAAAGGGCAAGATAGAGCAATATAGATTTTAATAAGCAAAGTACAGAAATTTCACGGATACAGTTTCAAATTCCTCACATAGCTCACCTTGAAATCTCCACTTGTCAGTTTGGGTATATTAAAGAAGAATGTCTACAATTATCTGTTAAAATACTCCTCACTTTATTTAATTGTTGACACTATTACAGATGTCACCATTTCCCCCCTGCCACCAAATCCCACCCCACCCCCACCCCCGGCCTTCTCCTCACTGATGTATCTAAGAGGGGAAGGGGGCTTAGGGGACTAGAAGAGATTAGCCAGAGAACATATATGCGTAGTCCTTGCATGCTCCTCACTTTTTTGTTTACTTATCTATGTGAGATCAGATTTTCTTCATAAATTTTAACTAACAGGGTATGTTTTAATTAGTTTAATATAGAAGTAGATATAAGAATCCAGCTGTGTTCTGTTAAGCCAGACATTAAAAAGTTGGGCAAAATATGTTAAAATAATGGCATTCTTCTCACTAAACTTTTTCTTTTGGTACATAGAGTCATTTTTCATACAAATATGATATTTACAAGTATATTAACAAGTAATGCTTTACTATTGTCACTTGTAAAATGACTCTTAAGCATGTTTTAAATATTTCAGTTTTATTTTTTTTTATTCAGGCAACTATAAATGTCATCAGTTTTAATTTCTAACATAGTAAATCTTGGTAACTATAACCTACATACAATTCTTTAGGGATTTCAGTAGTTTTTTAAGAGTATAAAAGGGTTTTAAAACCAAAAAGTTCATAAATGACTCCAGTAGACTCTAAAGAATAAATTTGCCCTGAACTTGGACGATTAAGGGTTTAGGTATAAAGTACCTATAAGTCCAGTTTGGCAGTGAGTCCTCACAGTTAGGGCTGAAGCATAGTTTATAAGCAATGGGTTAAGCCTGAAAATTAAAAGTCAGTATGTAGTCAAAGTATTCATGCCCTATACTCTGAGCCTTAGGCACTACAGTTTACAAATAAGAAATGGAAACCCAGCCCTGGCCAGTGTGGCTCAGCTGGTTGGAGCGTCATCCAGTAAAGCAAAAAAGGGTCATGGTTCCATTCCCAGTAAGGGCATAAGCCTGGGTTCCAGATTCGTCCCGAGTCTGGGAGCATACAAGAGGCAACTGATTGACATCTCTCTCACATGAACATTTCTGTCCTTTTCTCCCTTTCTTCCCCTCTCTCTAAAACCAATGTGTCCTCACATGAGAAAAATGATAAACAGACAGACAGATAGATAAAAAACTGGTTCCTGTGCCTACGCCTGATCCAGAAATCAGCATAAAAAAAGAGAGAGAGAGAGAAAGAAATAGAAACCAAAAGATTTGCCCAGGAACAAACTCTGCATCACTGGTGATCCTAAACTTTTTGCCATTTATCATGTCTGGTAACAATAACTACCAGTGATTGGGTATGTACTCTGTACCAGGCACTTTGTACAATACCTAATCCTTCTCAGAGGCCTATAGAGGCACTGTTATCTTCATTTTGTGATAAAGAAATTAGTCATTAGCTACAGTCAGTCACTCATTGATTCATTTGTTTATTAGGTGAATATTTGTTAAACCCTTGTCATGTGCTAGACAGTTTCTAGGTACTATATTATAGTGGTGGAACTAGGGTAATAATTCTGACTACAAAACCAGTTTTGCATTCTTAGTACCATGATACCACACCAACATAATATTTGTTCTCTGGGTTATTTATTGAGAAAGGAGGGCCAATGTGACCAAATCATTTTCCTTTGCTAAGTACTAGAGATGTTCCCTAACCCTTTGTTGTCAATGATCATAAGAAAAATTGGGTAAAATCATGTTACCCAATTGAAAGATCATGTTAGTCAAGCCCTACACTGGTAGAACACCAGCAAGAATACTTGCTATTTGTTGTCTCATTGGTGGTCATTTCATTAGTGAGAGAAGACCCTTTCTCATGCCTTGGAGAAAGATAGATTCTTTTGGCTGTACGTTCGAAAGAATAGAATTGCTATATCCCTACGTATCTTCAAGAATTTCTCTATTGTAGATGCGTCCAAAGCAAATAATAGGACTTAATGCATTGGGAAATGGCACATTTGTGCCGTATGTTTTTATATGGACTTGAGCAGGGAATAAAAGAGCATTAAGGAATATTAAACATTTTTTTAAATATTTTATTTATTTATTTTTAGAGAGAGGGGACAGAAAGGAGAAAGAGTGGGAGAGAAACATCAATGTGTGGTTGCCTTCTCGTGCGTCCCCTGCTGGGAACTGGCCTGCAACCCAGGCATGTGCCCTGACTGGGAATCGAACCGCGATCCTTTGCTTCACAGGCCCGTGCTCAATCCACTGAGCTACACCAGCCAGGGCCGGAATATTAAACATTTTGAATACCTTCTTCATTAAAAATTATAGCATAGTAATTTGAAAGCAGATGAAGGGAGAAATATCACGGGCAAAAAATGGAATTCGATTTTTCTGAAGACTTAAGTTACTATTTGTTTCACTGAAGAATCTTTAGAGGTAGACAATAATTCTAAGTAAACCGTGTACTGATGTAGTAGAGAGGACAGCTTAGAGTCAGACTCATGGTTTCAAATCCTGGCCCTACCACTTAACCAGCGTGACCTTGGTTGGCAGGTTATTTATGCTCTATAAGCCTGATTTTTCATCACAACAAAAAATTATTGTATGGATTAAATGAGGTGATACAGATCATGTTCTTATCCTAATTACTGGCATATAAACAAACAGTAGTTGTTCTAGTATTATTAAGTAGATATGTTTTTATAATATGAAAAAACTTTTGACCCTTATGACTTGGACATTATTATTTATGCTGCTAAAAAAATACTTCTTAAGAATCCGTTCCCTGAAATCTAAATGTTCTGAAATTTCGACTGTCAGAATACTGCTTTACTTTTTCATATTGAACATATGAAAGAAAGAATTTTAAGTAGATAGCATTCTAGTTTGTAAATTTTTTTAGATTGTAGTGATTTCTTATGATTAATTCTGTAATGACTTCCCATTTTATAATAACTAATAATGTGAAGTTTGGCGGTCTCTGTGTTGCTAGGTAACACAACAGTGGATGAGTTAATGATGAGACTCATGGCTGCAATGGAGATCTTCACGGCTCAGCAACAGGAAGATATAAAGGATGAGGTAAGGTGAAAGGTTAAGTAGATCTTTGGTACGATTTTGATGAGAATTTGTCAAATGGTAATGCTTGCCTGTGTCATGATTGATAAGTAAGGATGATGAAGATGCATTTCCAGATTAAACAGGACTTTTATGCCATTGAGTTTATCTTGCAGTCCATTCTTTTCATGACCCCACGACCCAACAATTTGTTTAGTTTCATGGACATTTATTCTTTGCTAGATTTGATGCGGTGGCAGCAGGTCAATTTGCAGGAAATTAATTCCAAAGCATGGTTATGGAAGAAACTACACTCCAGGAAATCTTATCTACTGTGTGGGGTTTTCATTCACTTTTAAGGTCCTCTTTACTCTCTTTAAATACTGAGATTAATTAGCAATAAGCACATTTTACATTTGAACATATTTTTGAAGCACTGTGAAAATTAGTAAAAGCCTGCCAAAATTCTGATTTTCTCAGCCTCTTGAACATATTCAGATGGTATAGAGGACATGAGTGTGGAACCTCAGAGAAAATAATAACAGCGATACTGACAATGACAATGGTAGTCAACACTTAACTGAATAACCATCCCTATGCTTGAAGTCCTAGGGGAGGGTGGTGTATGGAGAGGACCGCTTCCGATAGAGGGATATAGCCAGGCTTTGGTGACTTGGCAGGAACGAAACCAGGGAATAGCTTCGCGAGTACCTCCTGTTGATCTCCCTGGGCAAACAGCTAGGTAGAGCATGGATACTGAGGCACAAATGGAAGATAATCTAGCACAGAACAGTATTATTGTCTCCACTTTTCAGAGGAGAAAACTGAGGATCAAGAAAGTTAATTTATCCGCCCTGACTGGTGGGTTGAGTATCATCCTGCAAAGCGGAAGGTCACTGGTTCGCTTCCCAGTCAGGGCACAAGCCTGGGTTGGAGGCTTGTGGGAGGCAACAGATGTTTCTCTCACTCTCCCTCTCTTTCTCCCTTCCCTCTCTCTAAAAATAAAGTCTTTAAAAAAAAAAGAAACTTAATTTACCAAAGGTCGTTCAGCTGGTAGGACATATAATAATCACAAGGAATCGTTAGTGCTTTATCAGTCCAGAAATTTCTAGATTTGAAAAATAGCCTTAAGATAAGCTTTGAAACATTAACATCTATTAATTTGGCATGCTAAGTTAACATATTTATGAAATTTTCTTTTTCAGTTTTGTTTTTAAATTACAAAAAGATTTCTGTAGAACAAATAAGGGAGAGTTTGATTTCTGAGTAGTGATAGTGAATGCTTTCAATGGAATACCCTTTATCTGTTGCAAATGGGAAACATGTAGGCAACTTTAATATAACCTGTACTATGGCATTTTACTTACTTATCCGTCTTACCTGAGACTGTGCTTATTGAAAAGAGCAAGGGCGTATCGTATTCACATTTGTATCCCCTCACAGTAAACCTAGGAGTAGGCACTCAGTGTTTGTCAGATGGTTAGATAAAAGAATACTTGGAAGAATTTACATCAAATAATATTACTTTAAAAAGTAATCCTTGATTACAGTGGTATAAAACCTGACACATCCACATTAACAAATGTGAAAATTCAGAGTGTCAAAACTAGTTGACAGTTTTAATGCTTATTAGGTTTCTTTTATTGCTGTGAAAATGTAAGTTTGTAATTTTTCTTTATAGTGTTTCATCTGCTGTGAGGGAAAGGCAGTCGGGTTTATGGTGGAAAGATGTTTATCTGTTACTCTATAAATTGACAGTGACATTTCGAAATAATGAACTACCGTACTTAGTTAGGAATTTGTAATAATAGGTGTGTTGCCATTCAAGATTACATTTATCCTAAAATAGAGGCATTGGTTGACAATAATTTACTAAACATATTCTTCAGCCATTTAAATCTTGAGTCTCATTAGTACTAGATTTACAGATTATGCTATATAATAATATAAATGCACAATATTTGCAGCACATTCCCAGTTCATTCTTTTATCTTAATTTGTGTTCTTCACAATTTATTGGTAAAGAAATTGACTTTAATTCCTTTAATACTTTGCACAGAATTAAATATGAGGGTTACAGGAAAAATCCAAGGCTCCATGTAATTGAAATTTTTATTGAAATTTAACTGCAAGTGATGAGGATTTCTCTTTGTTTTTAGAGTGCCTCCATGAAAATTATTATTCAGGTCATAGTAAGAAAAGCTTTTCTAAGTGTAAAGACTTCTTTAGACAGACTGTGCATAGATCATAGTGATTTGGTATCTGCTGAATGTATGTGACAAGAAACACTGTTCCTTGTAATTGTGATTTTGCCTTCACTCTTTAAATAATTTCAAATAAGACATCTTAAGCTTCTAGTCAAAATCAAATTCATGACTAGGTTTGGAGTATGGCTTCGTAGGCCTGAATTTACTTAAACTTAACTGTGATTCAGTGCCATCCATCACTTCAGTGATTCTGTGGTAGTAGTACAATTTAAGGTACCCATACTATATAAAGCTTTTATTAAATAAAACCATGCCCAAACCATATTCATACATTGAGTCATTCTTCAGGCCCAGAATAGACTAACCTGTATATCACTAATTGTTCTGTCTCTAAACAGGAAGTATACGTTATCTGTGCCTCTGTTTTGACAGATCTGCCTACAACTTTTTCATAGACATTTTCATGTATGCTGCAGTTTGTTTTAGTGTTTACTGAGCATTTATCAAGTATATAGCACTGAGTTAGATTCTTTGCTCCAGTGAGGGGCTATTGGCAACAAAGGGATAAGGAGGAAAGCAATTATCACTACATGACAATAGCCACAACCTATTTATGCTTTTAGACTGGTTCCAAACAACAGATGCCTTCTAACATGTAAATGGATTCAAGTTTTTCATATGCACTATTTTTATGAGTAATCTAGAAACCTCTGAGTATCAAGAAGTTATGATACTTACCTATTTACTTATCCATTTGTTTATTCATCCATTTAACACTAATTTATGTAGAATTCTGTATCATAAGTACAAGGTTTACTCCTTTTCAGTCCAACCTCTAATTAACTTGTATCTGAGCAAGTAGCTCAGTAATGGCCACAATCCAGATGTTGGATATCAGGACAGATTTCAAGGACAGACACATGATTCTCACAGCTTTGGTAATTCTAACAGTACACTAGGGGAACGTGGACAGCATATGCTAGAGCGACATTCTAGGCTTATCTTAAAGAGTTCTGATTTGAGACTTAAAAACAACACTGCCACAGTATAGGGAAGATGTGTTATTGGCTCTGGCAGCTTTTTGTGTTGCCAAAGGAAATTGATGGCTTCCTGGTTTGCTTCACAGAAGGTGCTAATTTTCTGTCCTAAGCTTTGTCTTTATCTTACCATTTTAAGCACTCCACTCCATTCCCCTGTTTAAAATCTCATCATTGTCACACCCATTCTTTTTCCAGAGTTAACAGTGGTAAACAGGATTCTGGCTTCTGTTAATGTTTTCTTTAAAAGAATAAGAAGTTATCACAAGGTAGACATTCCTGGGTTGTGGTTCCATCCTGGTTGGAGCACCTTCAAGAGGCTACCAGTCGATGTTTCTCTCTCACATCAATGTTTCTTTCTCTCTCTCTCTCCCCCTTCCCCGCTTCCTCTCTCTCTTAAATAATTTTTTAAACCCTCACATGAGGAGTTTTAAAAAATTTTTAATATATATAAACTACTCCATGTTGTCAGACAAGGGGCCTGGTCCTGAGCAGGTCTGCCTAGGGCCAGCTGGTGGTGTGTGGGTTCTTGACTTCATGTAGGAAAGATTTCACAACACAAGTCCAGGTGACCGTGAAGGTATGTTAATAAAGCTGGGGACAGTAAAACAATGAAGGCTTAGCATAGAAGAAAAACAGGAGATCCTAGGCTGGGCTGCCTTAGCTCACTGGGAAGTGAGAGAAAAGGGGACCTTGAAGACAGGCTCAGGAGATTAGCCTGCCCATTGCTCCCCTGGTTGCAAATCTCATGGGGACTCTTACAGTCCAGGAGATGGCGTACCCGTGGGGGAAGAAGCAGAGAAGGGAATGGTGCAGGCTGTTCCCCAGAGGGAGAGCTTGCTCTGGATAGTTTGTCTTGAGGCTTTTAGCTCTCTCTTGCAGGTGGGAATTTTAGGGGAGGTCTCAGGAGAGAGTTTGAACAGAATATTCATCAGTTTTCCAGATGTGTCCATTTACAGTCATGGTCTACACTGATTGGTCAGTGCCAGGCCAGGGACTTGTTAGTCATTTCAGCTGCTCCTGGATTCTCCCAACTGGTTTTGCCAATTTTCTGGGCCTGGGGCTGAAATACAACTGAGGCCGAGATGTTATCTCTAGGGAGGTGACCTTTTGTATCTGGTTGTAAATTGCTCAGCCATTTTGTTCAGCTAGCTTGTCTCAGTTTTCCTATTCCATTTGCCAAGGAATTTTCCCAGCTTCTTTCTTTCCTGCCTCACCTGAGGCTAGCAAGAACTATTGGTCAATAGTTCTATTAGGAGAGTTTTCTCTGATATAGCTGTATATAAACTTATACATGAGATACAAAAAAGCAGAAATGCACAATTTATAATAGCCAGGTGCTGGAAGCAACCTAGGTGCCCATCAGTAAATGAATGGATCAAAAAACTAGGGTACATTTACACAATGGAATTCTGTGCAGCAGAAAGAAAGAAGGAGCTTCTACCCTTTGCAACAGCATGGATGGAACTGGAGAGCATTATGCTAAGTGATATAAGCCAGGCGGTGAAAGACAAATACCATATAATCTCACCTTTAACAGGAACCTAATCAACAAAAAGAACAAGCATGCAAAATATAACCAAAAACATTGAAATTGAGAACAGGCTGACAGTAACCAGAGGGGAGAGGGGAGGGGATTATAGGGGGAAAGGGTAAAGGGCTTGCAGGAACAAGTATAAAGGACACGTGGACAAAAACAAAGTGGGGTGGAAACAGGGGAGGGAGGTGGGGAGAGCTGGGGTGGTGGAGAGGGGCTGGAGGAAAAGGCAGAAAACTATACTTAAACAACAATAAAAATATTTTAAAAATAAGAAAACAAAACAAAAATGCAGTATTTTTAAACAAAAGAATTCCACAGAAAAAGCAAAAGTCATAAAAGACCCAATACCCAGAAGTAGCTCTAAGGAGAAGGAGGAGTAACTGAATTGACTGTTAACGATTAGAGCATTAAATGGATTGATAGCCTGGAAAGGCATGGATGCCTTTCTGTCGGTAGTTGTTTTCTGCTCAGAAAAGGGGTTTTTGTGTTTTTTTGTAGATATAATTGACATTTAACATTGTATTAGTTTTAGAGGTACAACTTAATCATTCAATATATGAAGTATTCACCACACCAAAAAACTGGTTAATATTTATCATGCTATACATACTTTTTTCTTTTGATAAGAACTTCGAAGTAACTTTCAAATACATAATACGATATTATTAAGTATAGTCACCATGCTGTCTGTTAAATCCCCATGTCCTATTTATTTTATAACAGAAAGTTACTTGTTTTGACCTGCATACATGTTACCCATTTCCCATCCTCTGCCTCTGGCAACCACCAATCTGTTCTCTGTACCTATGAGCTTGATTCTTTTTTATACATTCCACATATAAGTGAGATCACAGAGTATTTGTCTTTGTCTGACTTATATCACTTAGCATAATAGCCTCACACTTCATTCATGTTGTTGGAAATAATAAAATTTTCTTTTTATGGCTGAATAATATTCCTTTATATGTGGCATTTTCTTTTACCCATTCATCCATTCATGGATACTTAGATTGTTTTGCTTCCATGTCTGGGATATTATAAATAATGCTGCAATAAATGTGGGGGCGAACATATCTTTGTGAGTTGGTGCTTTTGTTTCGTTCAGGTAATTACCCAGGAGTGGAATTGCTAAATCATGTGGTAGTTGTACTTTTTAATTTTTTGAGGAGCCTACATGCTTTTTTCCATAGTGGCTGTACGAGTTTACATTCCTACAAACGGTACATAAGCCTTCCCTTTTCTGCACATTCTCTTGTCGTTTGATAATACCCATTCTATCAGGTATAAGGTACTATCTTATTGTGGTTTTCATTTCCCTGATAATTAATGATGTTGAGCACCTTTTCGTGTACCTGTTGGCCACCTGTATACTTTCTTTGGAAAAATGTCTATTTAGATCCTCTGACCATTTTTTTAAAACTATCTTTTATTGATTATGATATTATAGTTGTCCCATTTTCCTCCTCTGCCCCCCTCCACCTGATACCTTTCAGCAGTCCCTCCAGCAATCACCCCCTCTTTAGTGCATGTCCATCAGTTGTGCGTGTAAGTTCTTTGGTTTCACAATTCCTATACTATTTCTAACATTGCTCTGTCTTTTTTGTACATACCAATTCATGTTTCTTAATCCCTGTACCTTTTCCCTCACTCTCCCCCTTCTCCCTCTCAGCTGATAACCCTTCAAGTGATCTGCATATCTGTGATTCTGTCCCTGTTCTGATTGTTTGCTTGGTTTGTTTTTTTAGATTGAGTTGTTGATAGTTGTGATTTTGTTGTAATTTTAATGTTCGTAGTTTCGATCTTTTTCTTAAATAAGGGCCTTTAACATTTCATGTAATAATGGCTTGGTGATGATGAACCCCTTTAGTTTTACCTTGTCTGGGAAGACTTTCTCCGCCCTTAAATTCTAAGTGATAGCTTTGCTAGATAGAGTAATCTAGATGGTAGGTCCTTACTTTTCATCACTTTGAATACTTCTTGCCAGCCCCTTCTTGCCTGCAAAGTTTCTTTTGAGGAATCAGCTGACAGTCTTATGGGAACTTCTTTGTAAGTAACTCTTTTCTTTTCTCTTGCTGCTTTTAAGAGTCTCTCTTTATCCTTAATCTTTGGCATTTTAATTATGATGTGTCTCTGTGTGGTTCTCTTCGGGCCCAACTTATTTGGGACTCTCTGTGCTTCCTGCACTTGTATGTCTATTTCCTTCACCAAATTAGGGAAGTTTTCTTTCATTATTTTTTCAAATAAGTTTTCAATTTTTCGCTCTCCCTCTTCTCTTTCCTGCATCCCTATAATTTGGATGTTGGTATGTTTGAAGATGTCTCAGAGCCTTCTTAGTCTGTCCTCATTTTTTTGAATTCTTGTTTCTTCTTTCTGTTCTGGTTGAATCTTTATTTCTTCCTAATGCTCCAAATAGTTGATTTTAATCCTGGCTTTCTTCCCTTCACTGTTGGTTTCCTGTGGATTTTTCTTTGTTTCATTTAATGTACCCTTCATTTCTGCCTGGGTCTTTTTTATGCTGTTGCCATATTCAATGAGTTCTTTGAGCATCCTGATAACCATTGTTTTGAACTCTGTATCTGATAGGTTGGTTATCTCCATTTTGTTTAATTCTTTTTCTGGAGTTTTGTTCTGTTCTTTCAATTGGGCCATATTTCTTTGCCTCCTCAATTTGGCAACCTCCCTGTTTGTTTCTGTGTATTAGGTATTTGCTTCTTTTGACTCCCTGTCTTAATAGCATGGCCTGTTATAGAAGAACGGACCTGTAAATTGTGTGAGGTGGAGCCTTAGGTGATCACCAGGGTGAGGCAACCTGTTTCACTGCTTTGTGGCTCTGTGTGTAGCGAGGATGCAGAGAGAGGATAGTGCCTCTGCCTGGCTTCTGGAAGTTTGCCCAGGAGGAAGCTGTCTCCTGGCACTAACCCTGTTACCATTTTCTTCCCTTGCTCTCCATATGCCATTTGTTCCCTTCCAGCTGTGGCCCTGGTGCTGAATCCCAGAACGGGTGGGTCTACATAAGTCCTAAGTCCATGCAGGCCCTTTAAGAGGAATCTGCTGATAATACAGGACTTTTTTCTGCTGCCCCAAACCCCACTAGTTTTCACAGCCAGAAGTTATGGGGATTTATCTGTCTTACCAGGGCTGGAACCATGGGCTGCTGTTTGGTCTTGTTTGGGGCTGGGATTCCTCGCTCCTGAGGTATCCTCCCGATTTTTATTTACCTCACATGAATGTGGGACCGCCTGTCACTACCTCTTAGCTCCACTTCAGTGTCTCTGCCCCGCTCCATCCTCTCCCCCTCATCTCTGCCCTTCCTGTCTGGATGAATATGACTTCTTTAAATCCTTGGTTGTTGGACTTCTATAGAGCTCCATTTTCTGACCGTCCTGGGTGGTATTTGTTTTGTAGTGTAGTTGTAATTTTTCTCTGTAGTTGCACAAGGAGGCGAAATGTTTTTACCTGTACCTCCATCCTGACCAGAAGTTTTCCTGTGACCATTTTGAATTGGATTGTTTTTTTTGCTATTGAGTTCTATGAGTTCTTTATATATTTTGAATATTAACCCCTTATCAGATATATGATTTGCAGGTATTTTCATCATTTTAGTAGGATGTATTTTCATTTTGTTGATGGTTTCCTTTGCTATGCAAAAACTTTTTAATTTGATCTAGTCCCACTTGTTTATTTTGCTTTTGTTGCCTTTGTTTTTGGTGTCACATCTAAAATATCATTAACAAGACTCATGTCAAGGAGCTTTCCACCTATGTTTTTTCCTAGGAGTTTTATTGTTTCCGATCTTATATTCAGTCTTTAATAAATTTTCCGTTGGTTTTTTGTGTATGGTGTAATATAGTGGTCCACTTTCATTCTTCTACATGTGGCTGTCCTTTTTTCCCAGCACCATTTATTGAAGAGACTGCCCTTTTCCTATTGTATGTGCTTGGCTCCTTTGTCATGAATTAATTGAGAATATATGTGTGGGTTTATTTCTGGGCTGTTTATTTTGTTCTGAATATGTGTCTTTTTATGCCATTACCATATTGTTTTGATTACTATAGCTTTGTAATATACTTTGAAATCAGGAAGCATGATTCTTCCAGCTTTGTTTTTCTTTCTCCAAGACTGCTTTGGCTATTGGGGGGTCTTTTGTGGTTCCATACAAATTTTAGCATTGTTCTCTTTCTGTGAAAAATGTGATTGGAATTTTGATAGGGATTGAGTTGAATCTGCATACTGCTTTTAGTAGTATGGACATTTTTAACAATATTAATTCTTCCAATCCATGAGCATAAAGTATCTTTACATTTATTGTGTCTTCTTCATTGTCTTTCATTGTCTGTAGTTTTTTACAGATCTTTCACCTCCTTGGTTAAGTTTGTTACTAGCTATTTTATTTTTAATGCAATTGTAAGTGGGATTATTTTATTAATTACTCTTGTTATTCATGTATGCCAACATAAATTTTTATATATTGATTTTGTATCCTGCACCTTTACTGAATTCATTGATTAATTTTGACAATATTTTGGTGAAGTATTAAGGTTTTTTATATATAATATTATGTCATCTGCAAATAGTAGTAGTTTTACTTCTTCCTTTACAGCTGGGCCACCTTTTCTTTCTTTCTTTCCTCCTTCCTTCCTTCCTTCCTTCCTTCCTTCCTTCCTTCCTTCTTTCCTTCCTTCCTTCCTTTCTTTCCTTTCTTTCTTTCCTTTCTTTTTTTTTTTTTTTTGACTAGTTGTCCTGGCTAGGACTCCCAATACTGTGTTAAGTAATGTGGCAAAAGTGGGCACCCTTGTCTTGTTCCTAACTAAGAGAAAAATGTTTCAGCTTGTCACTTTTGATTATGGTGTTAGATGTGGGCTTGTCATATATAGCTTTCATTATTTGAGGTACATTCTCTCTATACCTAGTTTGCTGTGAATTCTATCTTAAATGAATGTTGAATTTTGTCCGATATTTTTTCTGTATCTATTGAGATGATTGTATAATTTCTGTCCTTTATTTTGTTAAGGTAGTATATTGCATTGATTGATTTATGGATATTGAAACTTAAATCCCTGGAATGAATACCACTTGATCATGGTGCATGATCCTTTTGAGGTATTTTTGACTTTGGTTTGCTAATATTTTGTTGAGGATTTCCACATATATATTCATCAGGAATATCGACCTCTAATTTTATTTTCTTATACAATCCTTGTCTAGTTTGGTATCAGGGTAATGCTGGCCTTATAAAATGAGTTTGGAAGTGTTCTTTCCTCTTATCAGTTCTTCTTTAAATGCTGGTAGAATTCACCAGGGAAACCACCTGGTCCCAGACTTTAGTTTGTTGGGAAGACTTTTTATTACTAATTCAATCTCCTTACTCTAGTAATTAGTGTATTCAGATTTTCAGTTTCATCCTGATTCAGTTGTGATAGTTTGTGAGTTTTTAAGAATTTATCTGTTTCTTATAGGTGATCTAATTTGTTGATATATAATTACTCATAGCAATATCTTATGATCCTTTGTTTTCATCTTTTAAAAAAACCAGCTCTTAGTTTCATTGATCTTTTCTACTGTTTTTTTAGTCTTGATTTTATTTATTTCTGTTCTGATCTTTGTTATGTCCTTCCTTCTACTAAGTCTCAGTGTTGTTTGATTTTGTTTTTCTCTTTCCTTGAGATGTAAAATTAGTCTTGTTTCTTGATGAATTCTTTATCATTATGAACTTTTTTCATAGAACTGCTTTTGCTGCATCCCGTAAGTTTTGGTATGTTGTATTTCCATTTTCATTTGTCTCTAGGTATTTTTATTAATCTTTTGATTTCATTATTGACCCATTAATTGCTTGGTGACATATTTAATCTCCTCATATTTGTCCATTTTTTAATTTTTTTCTTGTATTGATTTCTAGTTTTATACTATTGGGGGGGGAAATATGCTTGATATTATTTCATTCTAAGTGTATTAAGACTTGTTGTGCAGCCTAACATATGTGATCTGTCCTGAGAATGTTCCATGTGCACTTAAAAAGAATGTATATTCTGTTGCCTTTTCATGTATATATCTGTTAAGTTCATCTTGTCCAAAACACTTAAGTCCAATGTTTCCTTACTGATTTTATGTCTTAATGTGTTACTCATTGATGAAAATGGGGTATTAATGTCCCCTGATTTTATTTTATTGCTGTTTGTTTCTCTCTTTAGGTCTGTTAATATCTCTTTAGGTCTTTATCTATTTAGGATCTCCTATGTTAGGTACATGAGTATTTTAACAGAGTTTTTTATCCAGTGAGAAGTCTATGAAGTGATCAGGTAGATGAAGCCCTGGGAGCGCTTAGCCAGGGTGAGCTGGACATGCTGTGTAAGCATGGAGCACACGGAAGGGTTCTTGCGTTCTCCCAGTACAAGCTATAAGGCATGTGGAAGAGGTGAGAATGAAGATAATAATGGCAGCCACTCTTCAGGTTCCTTCCTGCTACTTGCCAAGCATGTTCCTGGTCTCTAGGTCAGTGTTCCTCACTGTGATTCCTGGACTACTGGAGTACTCAGCTACCTACCAAGACCACTAGGGATGAAAAAGCAATGTATTACATTTTGTCCCTATTTATTTTACATTTTGTCATGTAAAATAAATTACAGTATACCTCCAAATTTTATTTCATTTGTTGTTACAATTAGACTGCTCACATATAACAAGGATTGTATTAGTTATTTTGACTGGACAAACATTCATTTAACAGGGGAAGTTGACTTTTGAATTTCTACATAATTCACATTATTTTTAAATTTACATTCCTTTTCCTTGCTTAAATTAGTTATATTCTTAGTTTCCCATAATTGATTAGGGTTCAAATGTGGTTCATTTAAGCATAAAGTGGAAAATAGTATAATAAATAGTATAAATCAGCATAACACAGTTCAAGCTAGTTCAACACCTGTGTAAACATAATTCAGAGAACTCCAATGCTAGTGTAGAAGATTGGAAGAAAATCTTTCCAAATCATGTATCTGATCAGAGACTTATTCTAGAATATATAAAGAACTCTTATAGTTCAGTAACAAAAAGAGAGATTACCCCCATTTAAAAAAAAATGGGCAAAGGACCTGAGCAGATATTTCACAAAGGAAGATACAAGTATACAAATGACCAATAAGCACTTGAAGGTGTTCCACATCTCCAGTCATCAGTCTAATGTAAATCAAAACTACAGTGAGATACTACTTTATACCAACTGCAATGGCTAGAATCAGAAAGTCAGAGAAGGATATGGAAAACTCTGAACCTTACAGACTGCTCATGGGAATGTAAAGACAGTGCAGCTGCTTCGAAAACAGTCTCTATTTCTCAAATGCTTAAACATAGTTACCATATGATCCAGCAATGTCACTCTTAGTTATATACCTAAGAGAAGTAAGAAGATATGTTTATACCAAAAAAAAAATGTGCACAAATGTAGAATCATTATTTATAATAGCCAAAAGATGGAAACAACTCAAATATCCATCAAGGGATGATTGGGTAAGCAAAATGTGGTATATGCATACAATAGAATGTTATCCAGCCATTAAAGGACTGAAGTTCTGACACTTGTTATAATATCAAATAAATCTTTAAAACCTTGTGCTAAGTGAAATAAGTCTGTCACAGAAGACCACATATTATATGATATGACTCCTGTGAATGTTCAGAATAGGGAAATCTATAGAGAGTGAATAGAACTGTGGTTGTTTAGGATTGGGTGAGGGCTGTGAGTTGTTTTGGAAAGTAGGAGGGTAATAGCCAAAGGGTATGTTGGGGGTGGATTTCGAAGTCATGAAAATGTTCTAAAGTATCTATGATTATGTCCAAAAAACCCATTGGATTGTACACTTTAAATGTGAGAATCGTGGTATATGAATTATATCTTAATAAAGCTGTTTTATTTTTATTATTATAATTTCAACAAGGAATATCATAGCTATTCAAATGAAAAGGATTATACCTGAATATCAGTCCACACACTGCTTTACTAAAGTGAGTACCTGGTATTTAATAATACGTCCCTCAAATCTTGGTACAATATTGAAGGAAATAATGAAAATTCCTCATATCTTAGGCTGCTTCAAGTAGACATTTTTTTAGTAGACTGTTTAAAATAATGGAAAAGACTAAGATGTTTCTTCCCAGACAAGCATACTGGTTGTCTAAGTCAGAAGTCTTAGAGTAAGTGTCATCTGGAAACTTGGTAGAAATGCAGTTACCATATTTTTTGGACTATAAGACATCTATGTACCCAGGTCAGGTTTTAGAGAAGGAAAATAGGGGGGAAGTTTTGCAGCCCACCCAAAAAATGTGCATCTTATAGTCCGAAAAATATAGTGCTCAGACCCCAACCCTGCTGAATCAGAATTATGAGAGTGGGACCTAGCAATGTGTTTTTAAAAACCCTTGAACTGATTCTGCTATACAATAAAGTTTGAGATCCTCTGTTCTAAAGAAGAAGATCTGAGCGTAAGTTTTAGTAACAAAGCACAGATAAAAACTTTTCATGACACTGATAAGAAAGATGAAAGTACAATGGCCTTGTTCAAATTTTATATCCCAACAATATAGTCTTCAGTATCCTAAGCCTGTTTTTTTTAAGGTAAAAATATCATAGTTTTTTTAGTTTCCTTTCTTTTTTAAAATTATATTTTATTGATTATGATGTTACAGTTGTCCCATTTCCCCCCCTTCATTCCCCTCCACCCTGTACACCCCCTCCCACCCACACTTCCCCCACTTTAGTTCATGTCCATGTTTCATTGGTCCTTTAGCTTTTACATTTCCTATACTATTCTTGCCCTCCCTCTATTTTCTACCTACCCTCTATGCTACTTATTCTCTGTACTTTTCCCCCTCTCTCCTCCTCCCACTCCCCTGTTGCTAACCCTCCATGTGATCTCCATTTCTGTGGTTCTGTTCCTGTTTCGGTTGTTTGCTTAGTTTATTTCTGTTTTTGTTTTAGGTGTGGTTGTTAATAATTTTGAGTTTGCTGTCATTTTACTGTTCATATTTTTTTATCTTCTTTTTTCTTAGATAAGTCTCTTTAACGTTTGATATAATAAGGGCTTGGTGATGATGAACTCCTTTAACTTGACCTTATCTGAGAAGAGCTTTATCTGCCTTTCCATTCTAAATGAAAGCTTTGCTGGATAGAGCAGTCTTGGATGTAGGTCCTTGCCTTTCATGACTTAGAATACTTCTTTCCAGCCCCTTCTTGGCTATAGGGACTCTTTTGAGAAATCAGCTGACAGTCTAATGGGAACTCCTTCGTAGGTTACTGTCTCTTTATCTCTTGCTGCTTCTAGGATTCTCTCCTTCATTTTTATCTTGGCTGATGTAATTATGATGTGCCTTGGTGTGTTCCTCCTTGGATCTGCCTTCTTTGGGACTCTCTGCGAGCTTCCAGGATTTCCTGGAAGTTGATTTCCTTTGCCAGATCGGGGAAGTTCTCCTTGTTTCTCTTCCTCTTCCCCTTCTGGTACCCCTATAATGCAGATGTTGGAACATTTAAAGATGTCCTGGAGTTTCCTAAGCCTCTCCTCATTTTTTTGAATTCTTGTTTCTTCATTCTTTTCTGTTTGTTTCTTCCTTCTGGTCCACTCCATTGATTTGAGTCCCAGTTTTCTTCCCATCACTCTTGGTTCCCTGTGCATTTTCCTTCATTACACTTATCAACCCCTTCATTTGTTCATCTAATTTGTGACCAAAATCAACCAATTCTGTGAGTATCTTGATCACCAGTGCTTTGAACTGTGCATCTGATAGGTTGGCTATCTCTTGGTCACTTAGCTGTATCAGCTCTGGAGCTTTGATCTGTTTTGTTTGGGCCATTTTTTTTTTATCTCATCGCACCTGTTATATATGAGGGGCGGAGCCTTTGGTGTTCACCAGGGTGGGGCGTCCCAGTCAGTGGGTTGTGACGCTGTATGTGGGGATGGGGTCCGAGAGGGATCAGTGGCACTCATTCTGCTTTCTGTTGGATCCCAGAGCCCTCTGCCCATTCCCCAAGCAATCTGGGCCCCTCTGGCACTGATTCCCGGTGGGCGGATTTGTGTATGTTCTAGGACCCAGTGGGTCTCTCCAACAAACTCTCCTGTGAGACTGAGAGTCTCTCCCTGTGCCTCAACCCCCACAGGTATTTTCAATCGGTGTTTTCAGGCTTTATTTCCCGGCACTGGGGCCCTGGGTTGCATGGTTTGTATTGCTCCCCAGTTATGTACATGCAAATGTGGGACCGCCCGGTCATCTGCCTTGCACGCCCCACTTCACAATCACCAGCTGCCGCCTGCGCGCTGGAGGTGCTTTTCACGCCCGGTGCCTCCGCTTTTTGTGCCTCGGCCCGTTTCTGCTCTGCCACCCGACTCTGCCCCGATTACTGATCTGGATGGATGTGTCTATTTTATCTCCTTGGTTGTCCAACTTCCTTACAGTTCATTTTTCTCTCAGTTTTGGTTGTTATTTTGTTTCTAAATTTTTGCTGTCCTTATTTTGGTTGTGGGAGGAGACACAGTATGTCTACCTATGCCTCCATCTTGGCTGGCAATATAGTTTTTAATTTCCAGAATAAATCAAAGTCTCTAAAAAGATTTCTTTTATTTATTTAGTTATTTATTTATTTAAGAGAGGGTAAGTGAGGGAGAAAGAAGAGGGAGAAAAACAACATCCTGTGGTTGCCTCTTGCATGCCCCCCACTGGGGCCGTGACCCAAAACCCAGGCATGTGCCCTGACTGGGGATCAAACCTGTGACCCTCTGATTCCCAGGCCAGCACTCAAACCACTGAGCCACACTAGCCAGGGCTAAATTAAGATTTTTTCAGAAAGAATAAACTGTGGTTCACATGGCTTTAATCCTGAAGAGTTTGATTTCTTTTCCAAAACCGTGATAATTTTCTTCATTTTTCAGTGAAAGGAATTCTCATCTATAATAGAGGATATTTCAAATCCCCAAATAAAGACTTCAACAGAGTAAGAAGATACAGTTTAGAGCAAGAGCAACCGAAGAATGAATTGGGATTCTACTTACCACTATCTCCCATGATTAAACAGTCAACCTTTCATCTCTGAGTATGAAACTCGTTGACCTAAGTCTGAGAGAATTTAAAGTAACCCTTTATGAGAAATCTCTCCATGAGTCCTTGTTTGATTCAAACATAACTGAAAGAACCAACAGGCAGTTGCTTCTGTTTTTTTAATGATCTCTAATTGGAATTTCCTGAGTTGTTAGAGACAAGAAAAAAAATGAGATATGAACGCTAGACTACAGCGGAAACTAGGAGTCATTAAACTAGAAATAAATGGCCTTGGTGAAATATTGCAAATAATATCAATTACCTTCTAGTACTTTTTAAACTACTATAAGTATTAATTAAATATTATAGATTTTTATTATCTAAAAATTATGATCTTAGCAAATTTGTCAGGTTTGTAAGTGGGTCAGTGTCACGTGCTCAGGCTGTACATTTTTTAAAACTTCACTCATTTGCTGTTTACTTGGGCCTCCTGTATTTCCATCCTCATTAAGAAGTATTTTTTTCTAAATAGGTTCGGCCCAAATGCCCAAAGGCTGAACTTGATATGAGTTTCCCACTGAGCAAGAACTAGCCAGGTTGTTTGGGGGCTTGGTTTTCACAGATTCTGAGTTAGAACTGCAGGCTGCTTCAGCTCCACAAATCACATACAAGTGCACAGTTTTGTTGTGGGCATAACCATTCCAAGTGGCTCCAGCCACTCTTAACCACACTGCTCAAGGATCTGAATCCGGGTCTTCCTAAGGAAATCCTAAGTGCAGCATTAACTCAGTAAATCAGCTGAATGAGACAGTGAATGAGAGCTGAGGTGATACAAAATCTTAGCTTCCTGTCGCTCAGTGCATGTATAGTGCTTGTGTTAGAGAACCTGCTGCAGGGAGATTTTTCTCGGATGGTATTGCATGTGCCCTAACAGACAGAAGAGGGCTGACCTTGGCCTGTTTGGACAGCAGTGAATAGCAAAAGGGGACAGAAGCTCAGGAGAAAGATCACATTCAGGACAGCAGCATCCTCAACCCACGCCTCTCCTACAGCTTTGTCAAGATGCAGCCACATGGAGGTCTTTGGGCACTACAGCAGGTCCTTGGGTATTCTGCCCTCTGAGAAAACTAGGTCTCATGTGGAGTTGCAGTGTGACTTAGGATGTTATTTATTTACGAGGTCAGATTTTAACTTCCACTGAGGTGGGAAACAGCATGGAATAAAGAAATAAGGCTGTTTTTTAAAAAAGGAATTAAAGTCCACTTCTTTACCAATAAATTATGGGGAACACAAAATAAAATGAAAGAATAAACTGGGAATATGCATGCAAATTCTGTGTGTTTATACTATTATACAACATAATCTGTAAATCTGGTATTAACAAGACTTACTAATGACGGAAAAGTGACAGAATCCAATACCCTTTTATAATGAAAATACATAATATACTAGGAATAGAAGGTACTTCATCAACATGATAAAGGCTATATGTGAGAAACACGTATACACGTAAACACGGCTAACACGTACACTCAATGATAAAGCACTGGAAATCTTTCTGCCTAAGATCAGGAACAAGATAAGGATGCATATCACCTCTGCTATCCAGCATGACAGTGTGAGTTTTGTACAGAGCAATTAGGCAAGAAAATAAATAAGAAGCATCCAAATTGGAAAGGAAGAATTAGAATTATATCTTCACAGATAACATCATCTTATATGTGGAAAACCCTGAATATTACAGACAAACCCCAAAAACTATTAGAGCTAATAAACAAATTTGGCAAGGTTGCAATATATAAAATAAAAAATTGATGATTTCTGTACACTAGCAATGAAGAGTTTGAAAATTTAGAAAACAGTTCCATTTACAACAGCATCAAAAATCATAAAATAGTTAGAAATAAATTTAACTATTGTACACTGAAACTACAGAATATTGCTGAATGAAATTTAAAAAGACCTAAAGACCATTTATGGGATTCAAATACTTAACATTTAGATGACAACAGTATTCAAATGAAGAATCTATTGTAAAATTCAACAGAAGAATCTGTTGTAAAATTCATTTGGAATTTCAAGGACTCCAAAGTAGAGTAGACAATCTTGAAAAAGAACAGATACCCTTGGCTGGTGTAGCTCAGTGGATTGAGTGTGGGCCTGTGAACCAAAGAATCGCAGTTTGATTCCCAGTCAGGGCACATGCCTGGGTTGCAGGCCAGTTCCCAGTGGGGGACGCACGAGAGGCAACCATACATTGATATTTCTCTCCCTCTCTCCTTCCCTTCCCCCATAAAGATAAATAAATAAAATCTTTTTTTTTAAGGAAGGATTCCTTAAAAAAAAGGGGGGGGATTTGTCAACAAATAGGAAGGTTGACAATTCTTGATTTCAAAACTTACTACAAACTCACAGTATCAAAACAGTGGTACCAGCCTAAGAATAGACATATAAACCAGTGGAATACAAAAGATACCCCAGAAATATCCCTCACACATATGGCCAACTGCTTTTCAAGAAGGGCATGAAGGCCATTAAATGGGGATTAAATAGTCCCTTCGACAAATGGTGCTGGAAAAACTGGATACTCAGATGCAAAAGAGTGAAGCTGAACCCTTTTGAACACTATACCCAAAAATTAACTCAAAATGAATCCAAGAGCTAAAACTGTAAAACTCTTAGAATAAAGTGAGAAAGCCTTCATGACCTTGAGTTTGGCAGTGGTTTCTCAAATATGGCACCAACAGGACAGATAACCAAAAAATAGATAAATTGGACCTATTAAAAATTAAAAACTTTTGTTCATCAAGGAACACTGTCAAGAGAGTAAAGCCCACAGAATGGAAGAAAATATTTGCAAATCATATGATAAGCCGCAGGGTTGTGCAACCTTTTGGCATCTCAAGACCACACTGGAAGAAGAGTTTTCTTGAGCCACACATTAAGTACATTGCAACACATAATCACACACACACAAAATCTCATAATGCTTTAAGTAAACTTATGATTTTGTGTTGGGCCACATTCATAGCCATCCTGAGCAATATGAGGGCCTCAGGTTGGACCCCCCTGTAAGGGGTTTAATATTCAGAATATATAAAGAACTCCCACACCTCAACAACCAAAGCCAAACAGCAGAACTTAAAAATGGACAAAGGACTGAATAGACTTTTTCCTGAAGAAAATGTACAAATGGCCAAGAAGCTCAGGAAAAGATCTCAACATCATTGGTCATTAGGGAAATGCAATCAAAACCACAGTGAGATACCACTTCACATCCACTAGGATGACTATGATCCAAAAGAATATAAAATAATACAAGAAAGTAGAACCCTTGTATTGCTGATTGAAATGTAAAATGGTGCAGACACAGTTTAGCAGTTCCTCAAAAAGTTAAACAAGAACTATCACATTACCCAGCAATCTACTTCTAGGTATATATATATACCTAAAAGAATTGAAAACTTGGACTCAGATACTTGTACACAAATGTTTGCTGCAGCATTATTCCCAATAGCTAAAAGGCGGAAACAATCCAAATGTCCATTAACAGATGAATTGATAAACAAAATGTGGTTTATCCTCACAAGGAATATTATCCAGTCATAATAAAGATTGAAGTATGTGTACATGCTGCAACATGGGTGAACCTTGATGACATTAAAATGAAAGGTGTGCCCTGGCTGGTATGGCCCAGTGGGTTGAGTTCAGGCCTGTGAACCAAGGAGTCGCCAGTTCAATTCCCAGTCAGGGCACATGCCTGAGTTGTAGGCTGGGTCCCCAGTGAGGGGCAAATGAGAGGCAACCACACATTCATGTTTTTCTCCCTTTCTCCCTCCCTTCCCCTCTCTAAAAATAAATAAATAAAATCTGGAAGATGCCAGATACAAAAGGCTGAATATTATATGATTCCACTTATATGATCTATCTTGAATAGGCAAATTCATAAAAACAGTAGTTTGGAGCTTACCAGGGACTGGAGATATGGAGTGGCTTAGGGTTTTATTGTCTAATGGGTATGGAGTTTCTTTTTCTGGTGATGAAAAAGTTATAGAAATAGATAATGATGATGGTTTACATAACATTGTGAGTGTACTTAATACCACTAAATTGTATATTATGTATATTTTACCATAATTTAACACAAGAAAACACAAACCATACGTACAGATGTCCAGTAGTTTTGAGTGTGAGAAGTGAGAGATTGCTGTGTGCTGGCAGTGTGAGAAGTAATTGATTCTTGGGCTCAGTACTCGCTAGACACTACTGGGAACTGACATGGAGTGGGAAAGATTCTAGCTCTGCTTTCATGACCTTCAAAGGTGAGCATTTTGGTACTCTGTGTTTAAATTCCAAACTTTCACCTCTTAGAAAATCAAGGATGTCAGCTGAAATACATTAAAGGAGGGAACAACCATGTATTGAATGTCTGAATGTTTTTTTTAAAGATTTTATTTGTTTATTTTTAGAGAGGAAGGGAGGGAGAGAGGGAGAGAAGGATCACTGTGTGTCTGCCTCTCGCATGCCACTTACTGGGGACCTGGCCTCCAACCCAGGCATGTGCCCTGACTGGGAATTGAACCAGCAACCTTTTCGCCCACAGTCTGGCACTCAGTCCACTGAGCCACACCAGCCAGGGCTGTCTGAATGTTGAGAGCACTAAGTTAGATACTTTCTGTAGCCCATCTCTTTTAGTTTTCATGATAATCTTAAAAGATAGTTATCGTCCCCCATTTTATTAAGGAGGAAACCAAGGCTTTCAGAAGTTCAATACATTGCCCAAAGTCATGCAGTTGTGTCAAAGCCAGAATACACACTTACGTGCTTTGAGTGCATCATGATCCCTTATAAAGCTGAGTTACATGTACATTAAAAACTCATGGCATAAACTGAAGCAGTGCTCTTACCGAGATTAGGTAGAATCAGAGTGGGCTGACCTGAAGAGTAGGTCAGACATTCCTGTCCCGAATATTATATTCACTTGAGAGGATAAGAAAGTTTGTCATAACTGTCTACTCTTGTGCTTGGAATAATTATTGCTCACTGTTAAAAAGTTATATCCACACCCTGTTTGTTTACATATGTGGCTGTTAAAGTGACTGCTGATGGATCTGTTTATCCATGCTTGATGCCTCAGAGTAGAAGTTAATAATTTGTCATGTATGAAACTAATGTAAAGAGAATTATGACTCGACTTTGGCATTACAATTCAGCACACCTGTTCAGAGCCAGCCCTTCACATTTTCCCTTCCTTTGCCTGAGGTGCAGACTTCTTCATGGATTACAGTAACACTTTTTGACAAGCTTAGACTGGGTGGAGCTGCCTTGTAGTGACAGGACACATCGATGATATCTCAGTAATGCATTCTTTTTTGATTTGAGCTGTCAACATTTATCACTGTAAAGGCACTCGTTGTTAAATAGCTGGCCCAACCTGTCTACATTTTGTTTTTAGTAACAGTAGAATCTTAACAGAGCATGTTTACTTTCTAGCGATGCAATATTTGCTAGCTTTAGGGAAAATATATCTAGTTATTGTATACTCTTTTATATAACATTGTTTTAAAAGTAGCTATCTTAGTGATCTACAAATAAAAATTAAAACCTCTGGTTCTTCTAAAGTCTTTTCAAGTGGCAGTTGAGACCTTTCCACTGTCGTAAACCTGACAGGCACTTAAGGAAAATGTTAACTGAAACTCTCTTAAGGCAAATTCTTTTCAAAGATTCTGAAGAAACTGTTCATATTTTAAATACTATACTACCTAAATCTCTATCTTTGGAAAGGCCTCCAGTAACAATTATTCATGAAGTCGTATCCTTCATGATTTTTTCCCACTAGGCAATATATGACTAGGTTTGTGAGAAGGAATTTGGCTTCTGAAAATACACGTGCATTCCACCTCCACCTTGAATTTGTTTGCTGTCAGATTGAGGGCCTTCCACTGGTTTTTTATGCAGAGGTTTAAAAAAACAGTCTGAAGGACAGTACTTTTCTGTAAGGAACTTACTTTCTACAGTGGAAAAGCTAAAGTATATCCTTACAAAAATAGTTTGTTATATGACTTAGAAGATTTCAGAAGGATCGATCATTGTAATCAGGAGAGACTTCTCAGAAGAGGTAAGATTTGATCTACTACTGGAAAGGACCGAATAATTTCTGTGTGCAGGTAAGAGGAAAGAGCATTATGATGTAGAGAAAGTATGAGCAAAAGAATGAACAAATTGAAGTCATGTTGGCCCAGTTTATAGAAAGCAGAGAATTTGTATAGAAAAATAGCAGAAGGAGAAGCTGAATTGCCTACCATTAGTATTTTTAATAAGTTACTTTTGCCTTTCCAAATTACTTTTCTCTGGTTTTCATGCATCTCATGGGGGAATCCTGAGCAGTCTTTGGCATTTTTCTTGTAGTTACAGATTTGCCTTAATGCCAGTTACCCCATGCAGTTACCTGTCACGTCAGCAAACAGGTCGGTACAATGTAGCATGAAAGCACGGCAGCAGCATTAAGTACCAAGTACAGACGTGGCACAAAGAAGACTTCTTAGCGGAGGGAACATCGAGTCTTAAAGGGTGATATGTAGGTGGTATTTTTAATCAAAATATCCCTAATATTTTGATTAAAGACCTGCTATATGCCCACATTATGCTAAGCACTCGTAGATACAAGGATGACAGAGTCCTTTAGAGGTTCAGTGAGGTGCAAACAAAGGATTCCAGTATAATGATGTAATTCCCACGATGGAAATACATGTAGGGTGTTAAATTTGCCTAACAAAGTTGGAAAGAAAGGCCTCACCAGGAAAAGTTATTTTAAACTGAAGTGGGGGAAAAATTAGCAACATCTTAGCGGGTCGACTTGTTGAGAAGTGTTTTCTGGATGAACAGAGGGACCTCCCATTCCATGGCTAGAGCGGAACACGACAGCATCAGCTGGAAGAGAAGCACGTTATACAGAGTGAGGTACAAGCAGGTGTACAGTTGTGAGTATGTGGAATGTATTTATTCTTGTATTGTTTATTAATTATCGAATTATTTCCCATATGAACACCTGCAAACCTCCCCTGCCCTCCCCTGTATAATTAACTGGAGATTACTTGGTTAATTAGGCAGAAAGGCTCTAACTTAGATTAGATATATCACTTCAACGACAGCCATCTAACCTCCCATTTCCTATTTTATTCATCTTGTATTTGCAGACCATTTTTACCATAAAACTCAACAAAGTTAGTCAAAGCAAAGAAGAAATAATTTTCCACACTCCTAAATTGGTGGTGTGTGTATGCATGCGCATTCATATTTTAATGTCTGGACACATGTAGGAAAACATCCTAAAGAAAATTTCAGCAGACTAGAGAAACCTATGTTAATAGAGGACTTGCCTTTGGAATTCTGAGCTGTATATTGTTTATCAAAGAAATTCACTTCTTGTGTGTTAGAATACTCACCACCACTTTGCACAGCCTCTGGGCCTTGGACTAGGGATGCTAAGGTATTCGGATGGAGAACAGCTGGGACTCTCGTTTATTGCTGACAGAATACAAAATGGTTGAGGCAAATTATGTAGCCTCAAATTCAAGTCTCAGTTTTTCCATATCTCAAATGGAAATAATAATACCCTACTGGTATTGTGGGAATGAAAGAAACAGCATATGTAAAATGACAAATCCATAATAGACTCTCTTGTATATTGCCTTCCTTCCCAAGCTTATACATGTATCTCCTGTAACTAGTGAGAAAAGGAAACTACATCTTACTAATCTTACTATGTCCAGTTTCTAACACAAAGCCTAATACGTAGTTATGCATGAATGTTTTTTAAACGTGTGAGTGAACGAATGAATGAATTTATGGGAGGGACCAGATGTTGGGAGACCTATTAGGAGGCTAGTGCTGTTGTCTGAGGAGATGACAAGGGTCTGAACCTGCAGCAGCATGCTTGACAAATGTGGAGGTTTTATTCTAGGTTACTAGGCAATAAGATTTTCTCTGGATTGGAATAGCCATAACATAAACTCTCACGAGCTAGCCTGCTTCCTGTAAAGCAGACACTGAGACAGCAGTCCAGCGTGTGAAATCCTGCCCCTAAAGAAATGAGCAGACCAGTCTAAAATCCAGCTTTTCAACTTACCCCACATACCACTTCTATCCAGATGAAAACCAATCTTTTCTAAACATGCCCACCGGAAATTCCAGAGACTTACATTCTGGCAAAGCAAGTCAGTCTCAGGACTTGGAAGTCACTTGCTACTTGTGAATGCATGTCTCTATTTTTATAATATTGTGATAGATATCCTGAAATTTCTGTTTAAAACTTTTGATGACTAAAAATTAATATATAATCAGTCAGTTATTGATATAATAGGTATGAAACCTACTTTCTCCGGTACGTAACCTGAAAGAATGTTGAGCATCAGGTTTGCCATGATTCTTATTTCACTGTTTTTGAGTGGTTCATTAATGATTTTATAGGCAAATCAGTTCAACAGATATAAACTCTTAATGCAAATGCATGTGGAGCCAAATGCTCATTCATTGTCCAATTTCTAAACATCTACGAAGTAACCAGGCACGGCTTGGGACTCAGGATACAGAAGTAAACAAGGAAAAGCCTCTTCATTTTGCTTAGGGTCTATAAAGAGAAATACACATGTAAATAGATAATGATACCTGTACAGGATGACACAAGGCTGGAGGTACATATCCATTCCTACCATCTTGCTCTTCTCTATGGAGAATCAATTGGTAGTGAAATAAACTATACCTGTGAGTATGGTATGTTGCTTGCAGCAAATGGAAACAGTTTATTCCAAGGAAAGTCATTCCATGACTATTTACTACACTGATTCAAGGACTGTATTTGTAATGTTTGGAAGGAAGAAAATTTAGAAGGGAAAAAACACAATGATCATGCAGGTTGAAGCAGAATGAAATAGCAGAAAGCCCTAGATGAGGTACCAGGTGGCCTGCATTCTAACAAGCTGTGTGACCGTGGGAAAGTCACTTAAACTTTCTGAGTCTCAGTTTTCTCATTTCTCAGTGGGGACAAAAGCCCTTTCCTGGCCAAGCTAATTATTGTATCACATGTGAAATTGCTTTGTAAACTTTGCAAAATAAGACTGTAAAGGATTAAAAGTCTTAAATAAAAGTATGGGTAGGGCAATATTCATTAATAGTACATTTTCCTTTGCAAATACTTAGTTAATGTTAGCTTTGATTAAACAAGAAACAAGAACTTTTTACAGAATGGAAACCACTGTGATAAATTAGGACTAGGACCAAGGAATTCATTGTTACCATAGAGTGGATGAGGGCTTCTAAGTCATTCGTGATTTCATTAACAAAAGGATCACTTCTTTCAGTCTGGAACCTTAGTCCATTTTAGAGCACTGTCCTGCCATGTATTGTTCTATTTAATCCTCACAGACTGGGTCACCCAAAAGTAGAGCAAACGTAGGGGCTTGCCCTGGACCTTCATACCAAAGAGCCTCCTCCAGTTAGCTGCCACAACCTGCAACTTAGAATGCGATTGATTACCTAAAGGGCGACGAAGCACTCATGGCATATGCAGAGTAGGTTTGCCAAGTAAACAGAAAGAGAAGAGAGAGACTTTTTTGAAATTTGATATTTCAGAAAAATCAAAGTAGTCATGAGAAAAATCAGAATTTTGTCATACTTCTGAGACTTATTTTACAGTGTAGCATTGCTTTTCTTTTAAGTTACATATGGTGCATAGTGTGCTTAGGTCCCCCAGTGTTCCTATTTTTGGCCCTGGGGCACCTACCAGGGCCCTGATGTATAGACAGTGATTTAGGACGATGCTTCAGAGATCTGAGTCTCATGTTCACATAATTAACATGAACCTTCTTCTCTTTCCCCTCCTCTACCATTGCCAATTTATCCATAGAAAAAGGCTGTTATTACTGAGTGGTGATTTGCCCCAGGTCCTCCCTGAGGCATCCTGAGGAGAAATTCAGAGAAATTCAACTCTCTGGCCTGAGGTTACACATTTAGTTATTAGAAAGAAGAGGATTAATATTATTGGGATGATGGTGGTGGTGATGATTAGAATAACATTTATCAAATATCCACTGCAGCCCCAGATACTATGCTAGGTGATACTGTATGTCATCCTTACAGTAATCAAGCAAAGAGGTATTTTCCCCATTTTAGAGACTAAATGGATCAGTGGTGGAAGAAATCAAGGAACTTACCCAAGCACACAAAAATTAAGCGGTCTTTGTTTGAAGCCCATGACCTTTCCCCTGTACTGTTATGCTATCAGGATGGAACAGGGACTAGAATCCAAGTTGTTTGGCTGGAAGGTGCATGTCCTGGCTGCAGTATATCATGGAGCCAATCAGGCATCACTTCTTTCAAATGCCAATTTAACACATCCTTTCAAGCAGTACCTTTATCGTTTATATTTCAAGTGCAGAAAAATAAAAATATTCATCTCCCTTCTTTAACTGTACAGAGCTTTGTCGTTTCTTAGTTTGTGGCTGTGTAGCTGTCAAGATGGCAGTTCATGTACTTCTGTAATTTTGCTACTTGAAGGTTTTTTAGGAGAAATTCAAATAACCTAAAATTAACCATTTTAAAGTGTATAATTCAGTGGCACTTTATGCATTCACAATGTTGTGCAACTGTTACCTCTGTCCAGTTGCGAAACCCATTAAACATTCAGTCCCCAACCCCCTGTCCCCTGCCAGCCCCTAGCAGCCACCATTCTACTTTCTGTCTAGATGGATTTGCCTGTTCTACATATTTCATACAATGTATGACTTTGTGTCTCCTTTCTGGCTCCTTTCACTTAGACTCCTCCACATTGCAGCACATATCTGCACTTCATTATTTTTTTATAATGGAATAATATCCTGTTGTGTGATTATACCACATTTTGTTTATCCATTTATCTGTTCATGGTCATTTGGATTATTTTCACCTTTTGGCTATTTTGAATGATGCAGTGAACATTTGTGTAGTGTCTGTTTGAGTCCCTGTTTTCAGTTCTTTATCATTTACATTTTGCATTATTTATATTCAGACCAACAATGTACAAGGTTTCTAATTGCTCCACATCCTCACCAACAATTATTCCCTCCCTCCCACCCTACCTCCATCTCTCTCTGTCTCTCCCTTTCTAACTATAATAATAAGATTCTGGTCAATGTGAGATGGTATCTCATTGCGGTAGTGATTTGTGTTTCCCTAATGATTTCCCTAATAACTTTTGAGCATCTTTTGATATGCTTGTTGGACATTTATATATCTTCATTGGATAAATGTCTAATTCTGATACTCTAAAAATATTAAAGTAATAAGATTATCAGAATACCCTATGGCCTGAGAAATTTTTAGAAAGAAAATCTTAAATATATGAACTCCATCTAGTTCTATCCCAATTAGATCATCAAGTGGAGATTTAAAAGAAGAATAAAAGGCTTTTCATCTCTGAAACACTAAAGCAGAAACAGGCAGAGTCTTACGTCTTTTTGGTGCCTAATGAATTAGTCCCCTTAAGTATAATTCAGTTACTAAAATCTTGGTTCCTCGGTTCTCACACCAGCCAGGTACTTAGAAAATAAAATGATCAATTTGGCTTTGTAGGCAAATTTTGAAAACTTGGCTTTAAATTTAAATATTGGAATCATTTTACTTTTTTCTTTTTTACATCACTGAATGTACAAAATTGCTGAGGATAGGAAGTCAGTAAATTGTCCTTCCAGTTTAGTTCAGTCCACATTTGTTGACCACCTGCTGTGTACTAGACGTTATGCGCAGTCATGAGCATGCGGATTCCCCTGAAGAGAAACCTGTCCGTGCAGATTATCTTACAAAGGGCAGTCCTGGAGCAGCTGGCACCCTGTACAAGAGGACAGTGTTCCTCAGTAGAGCTATTTTCTTATTCCCATTTCTGCCATTTCTCTCAAGACTTCTAAACGTCTTCCAGATCTCAGAACTCAAGAGCGGGTAATGGCAGTAATGGTAGCAAGGGCAAAGTAAAACCAGAGCATTTGGTTTGCAAAGTCTTTTGACAACTTTTGAGATCCGGAACAGTCTCTAGAGCCAGGTGCCTTAGCTCCCTTTCTCTTTCTTCTTACATATGTAATCACTCCTCCTCTTTCTTCCTTCCCTCAGTAAATGTGAGGATTAAATAAGATAATGTATACACTAGTTAGAAGAGTTCCTCCCGTATAGTAAGGATTTACTAAGTGTTAACTACTATTATTATCTACCAAGTGCCAACTTGGTAGTGTTAACTTATGCTGGAAGTTCAGAGATTAATAAATTAGAGTCCCTGTCCTCTAAGTGCTCAGTCTAATGAGAGAGACAAATATGTAAATATATAATTATAATAATATGATGTGAATAGAAAGTAGAAGTTAAGCCATTCAACCCAGAGGTGGAGGGAGCACCTGCGAATGCCTAGACCCCTAATGTGGGCCTGAAAAATGAGTGTGGTTTTGCCTGAAGGAAAAGTGATGAAGGGTATTCCAGACCAAGGCTGAAGGATGTACAAAGGCGGGGAGGCCTGCAAAGCCTGCTGTGTGCAGAGGGAGCTGTGAGAGGGTTTTATAGCTAGAGTGTGTGGAAGGGGAAACGTGGGCCAGCTTTGGCTAAAAGATGCAGCTTGCTGACCTACGATTGAAAGTAAGCTCCTCCTCCTATTTTTTCTTTCTACTTTCAGGAAGGAATCTTGACTGGAGAAGTGGCCACAGAATGTAGTATTCAGATTTTATCAAAAACTATTTATTACATCATCTTTGTTGAGTGGCAGCGCACATGCGCATGTACCAAAAAGTCTCTGCAGCGCATTTAGCTGGACTTCCCATGTAACAGGCCGCCGTATTGGAGAGGAAGCGTGTTTGTCTCTCTGCTATATTCCTCAGAGTGTGTGCTCTCAATGGACATGTTCCTGTGTGAGCAATCAGCATGTCCTTTTGGGAGTCTCCATCCAAAAGCACAGGTCTTGTCTTTCAAACTTCTGCCCGGCTGCTGAAGGATTAGATGCTAGTCCCAGTATTTAATTATTCTTCTGCACCAGTGTGGATGAACTTTCCATATTTATGGCTTTCCTGAAAGCTATTTCATCTGATAGAATTTTCAGTAAAATAAGAACAGAGTAGAACCTGATAAAGGGCATCTATAAAAAACCTACAAGCTAACATTTTACTTCTTGGTAAAAGATTGAATGTTTTCCTGCCAAGATCAAGGAGAGGGCAGGGATGTCTGCTTACATCACTTCTGTTCACCATAGAACTGGACATTCTAGCCAGTCTAACAGGCAGTAACTTTTTATTCCCCCTCCCCTCAGTTCCTGGTAGTTACTAGTCTACATTGTGTCCCTCTGAATCTGCTTATTTTATGTACTGCATATAAATGGAAACATACAATATTTGTCCTTTTGTGTTGGCTTAGCATAATGTCTTTAAAGTTTATTCCTGTTCTAGGAACTGCATTTCTTTTTTTTTTTTTAAGCCTCCCTCAAGGATTTTTTTGTTGATTTTGGAGAGAGAGGGAGTCAAGGGCAGGGGGAGAGAAAGAGACAGAGAAATGTCAATGTGAGAGGGAAACATCGATCAGTTTCCTCTCTTAGGCGCCCCTACTGGAGGTCAAACCTGCAACCTAGGTATGTGCCCTGACCAGGATCAAACCCTCAACCTTTTGGTGTACAGCACAATGCTCCAAACAACCGAGCCATCTTTTTATGGCTGAGTAATGCACAACATTTTGCATATACATTTCTATGTTGATAAACACTTGGGTTGTTTTCACCTTGTGCCTAGTGTGAATAATGCTGCTATGAATATGTACTTATTGGCCATTTATATTGATATATCTTTAGAGAAATGTCTATTCAAGTCTTTTGCCCATTTTGTATTGGATTTGTTGTTGTGTAGGAGTTTGGGATATTAATCTGTTATCAGATAGATGATTTTCAAATATTTTCCTCCATTCTGTGATTGTCTTTTCACTCTCTTGATAGTATACTGTGATGCACAGAAGTTTTTAATTCTGATGATGCCCAATTTACTTTTTATTTTTAATGCCTCTGCTTTCATTGCAGTACTTAAAAATAATTACCTGATTCTAGGTCATGAAGATTTTTACCTATATTTTCCTCTAAGAGTTTTGTAGTTTTAACTCTTTGTTCCTTTTGAGTTGATTTTTTAAAATATGGTGTAAAGCAAGTGTTCAACTTCATTCTTTTTCATCTGGCTATCTAGATTTCTCAGCACCATTTGTTAAAAAAACTATTCTTTCTTTACTGAATGGTCTTGGCAGCCTCGTCAAAAATTAATTTATGATATGTGCAAGAGTTTATTTCTGGGGTCTGTGTTCTGTGGCACTGGTCTAGATGTCTGTCCTTGTGTCAATACCATAATGTTTTCATTATCATAGCTTTATAGTCCATTTTGAAATCAGAAAATGTGAGTCCTCTAATTTTGTCCTTTTTTTCAAGATTTTTTTGGGGGGCGTCTATTTGGGGTCCCTTGAGTTTTCCTATGAATTTGAGGATGTATTTTTCTGTTTCTGAAACATCATTGGGGTACACACAGTTGTTTCTTAGATTTAAATAGTAACAAAATACTATCCATTAATTTACTTAAACTCCCATTTATAGTTCTCTTCATTCTTGTTTGTAGATCCAGATATCCATCCGGTATTATTGTCCTTCTGTCTGAAGGACTTCCTGTAACTTTTACTATAGTACACGTGCTAGCAATCAATTCTTTTCACTTTTGTATTGCAGAAGGTCTGTATTTCAACTGCAATTGTCAAGGTTATTTTTACTGAGTATAGAATTCTATGTTGACAAGTTTTTTTCTTTCAGTGCTTTAAAGATTTTGCTCCAACTGTCTTATTGTACTTCAATTTTGTATCCTGCAAGTTTTTTTTATTTTAATTGTTGTTCAAGTACAGTTTTCTATCTTTTACTCCCAGTCCACCCCCCCAGTGTTCCCCACCTCCCTGCCATTTCCACCCCCCCTTAGTTTTTGTCCATGTGTCCTTTATACTTGTTCCTGTAATCCCTTCCCTTTTCCCCCTGAAATTCCCTCCCCTCTCCCCTCTGGATACTGTCAGCCTGTTTTCTATTTCAATGTCTTTGGTTATATTTTGCTTGCTTGTTGTTATCTTGCAAGTTTTATATCCTACAACTGTTTCTGATGAGAAGTCAGCTCTCATTCTTATTTTGTTTCTCTGTGCATATTATGTCTTGCCTTTTCTCTGATAGCTTTTAAGATTTTTCTTTTTGTTACTAATTTTATGTAATTTGTTTATGATGTACCTTGGCATAGCTTTATTTATGTTTCTTTTGCCCAGCATTCATGTAGATTCTTGGAACTATGGCTATACAAGAGGGGACCCAGAAAACAAAATTTATTTATTAAAATATTGTATACTTGTTTCTACATGTTTAAATTCAGTCACCTTCAAAGTACTTTCCATTTGATGCAATAAACCTATTGAGCCATTTTTCCCACTGCTCAAAACAGTTTTTGAACCCATCAATTTTGATGTCTTTTAGTGCTTCTGCACTTTTTTGTTTCTCACCTCTTTTACATCTGCAAATTGTTTCCCTTTGAGCACTTTCTTCATCCAAGGAAACAAAAAAAGTCACTGAGGGTGAGATCAGGTGAATAGGGAGGCTGGGGCATGAGAATCATGCTGTTTTTAGTCAAAAATTGCCGAACACTCAGCGCAGTGTGGACAGGTGCACTAGCAAATCACCTATCATAAAATGAGCCAACACGTTGAAAAGCCTTTAAAAAATTTTCACAGAAGCAAAACGCAGCCTCTCACAACAACACCAGCTGGTAGACTGATATAGGTGGGTTCCTAGAACACTCACCTAGCAGGGGAAGCTTGTACTACAAGGGGCCCACCCTCCAGAAGATAATTACAAATTTTTGGGGGGTCCCCCTTCATATAGTTTTCACAAAATTTGAAAAACTTTGGCCATTATTTCTTAAAATAAGTTCTCTCCTCCTGCATCCTAATTCCAGATCCAATTACACTTATATTAGACTGCCAAAAAGTTATCTCACAGGCAACAATTCCAACTTCCTATGTTGCTTGGATTCAAAATAAAATCTTCTGGTTCTAGCTGGGTCTCTAGGTTACCAAGATGTATAATCTGCCTTCTCAGGTTTCATATTACCTCATCATCTACAACTCTGACTTTCAGTTTCCTCTTTATCTCTAGTAAGTAGGAATTTCTTTATTTCTTTCTCATACTGAGTAACACTTTTTAACATTTTTGTTATATTTTACCTACTCTATATTGAAAGAATTTCAGGTTATCTTGGTCCATATCTCTTTAGGGGTATATACCAGGGCCATTTCCTGTTTACAAGGTCCTACTTATTAAGGGCAAAGAGCAGGGTGTGCGTTCTACCATGAGCATTCATAACAAATAAATGCTGTGTGTGTGTATTTGTGTATGCATTTGGCATTTGAAACAAGCCTACCCACTGTAGCCCACTTCAGTTTGATAATTCAGAACTTTTTATCAGTCATTTGGGTATTAACTGATGGTTACTAATCTTAAACACTATTGAGGAGAGTAACAAGTTACACCTGAATTTCATTTCTGATTAAGTTCCTCATTTAGGAACCATTTGACAGCTTATAAAATGTCATTATTTTTAATGGGTTGTAGTGAAATTTGATTCAATGGCTACTCTCTCAGCCATATAAAACTATACTGAGCTACCTAGTGTGGCACAGTGAGGGGGAAACATAGGCTTTGGGGGAGAGAAAGACTTGGTTTGAATTCTAATTTTCCAGAACTCTTAACAGGTCATGTAATAGTCAGAATAAGAAGTATACTTACATGAAAATTACTAGTCTGAAGAATACTCAGAACTTCAGGAATATAACTGTGGAGCACTAAAAATCCCACTATTTATCTAACAAATACATTAGATGAATGCTTGCCATACATAAGGTAGTACCTAGGCGTTGTAGGAGAATACAGAATCCTTTTTCTGTGGGATCTTATAGCTCAGGTGGGGTGCAGTGAGGCCGATGTACAAATGAGTGTAGCACAAAGCAGTATAGGAGCAGTGACAAGCATGCCACAGATGAAAGGCTGCAGTGGAGGCTGTTAGTTCTGAGCAGTCTGGCTTCTCGCTTCACTGTGACAAAGAGTGTTTTCATACCAAGCAGGCCAAGCCACAGCCCAGGCCGCACCTGAGACATTTCTGAACCTGATTATCCAGATGTTCACCTCCACAAAATCAACATGTATTTCTAGTCGCTTGGTCTGATGTGCCCTCTCAGATTTAGCAAGAGGATTCTTCACAAGGACATTATTTTTAGGACACAGGAGAAGTTCCAAGAGGCCCATGTACAAGTTACAAGAACACATTAAGGCATGAAATGTTAACCACAACACGTGGGATTTTCTTAAAAATCTAATCATGTAGAATAACACAGGGAAAGCAGTGTTCTCTAAATCCCAAAATTGGAGGTGATGTGAGTAGGACAGCTGGAGAGACAAGTGTAAAATCTATATGACAGAAAAGAAGAAATAATAGCCATTCCCAAACAACCAACACACAAGAAACTATGAACATGAGGAGTTGAGGAAAATTCATCCTGAGCCAGCCCTTCTGTCTGCGATGGTTAGAGAGGACTGTGGGCAAAGGGAAGAGCATTGGATTATGGGAAGGAGAGGGTGGGAAGGAAGCTGTCAGGAGACCTGGATTCAAGTATAAACTCTGCATCTGACTTAATGGGTAGTCTTGTGTAAATCACCCTCACATGATTTCACTTTCTTCATCTGTATAGTGGCTCTTCTGGACATGTTGGTCTCTTACATTTCTAAAAGCAAATGAAAAGCTGTTAGGATTTTGAGTGATAGAGCTGATGGAGCAGGAAATCTTTCAGGTAGAGAGAGCCACTTTATTTAAGGAACAAAAGGAAAATAATATAAAACTTGAGCACTGAGCTCTTCACAATAAATCAGTAGACTCCATAAACTAATGGTGGTCTAAGCATGATTATCCATGTCCTCTCCTACAGCCTGCCTCTACATTCCCAGTGCTAGTGTGAGGCCTATTATAAAATTGGTGCTTAATGAATATCAGTGAGAGGGAAGAGAGGAAAGATAAACAGAGAGAGGGGAGAAGGGAAGGAAGCCAGTTTCTGGTTCGGGAAGTCCCCTCACAACAGGTGCCACATTTTGTGGTAGGGAACCCCTGTATTTAATGGCCTTTCATATCTGCAACAGTCTGTTTTAAAACGGAGCTGTTTACGTAGACTGCTTTTATTATAAACTATATTCATGCTCAAAGGGCTTCCAGCTGTGGTAGCTTTTAGACAGTTTCTTTGTTGTGTGTACATGGTGCCATAATAGGTCAGTTCTGCTCAGCCAATTTCATTGACTCAGATAGGACTGCTTTATGGATGAGCTCTATCTTTTCCCTCAGTATTTACTACAGACAATAAGTAGTTTATGCCTGGGAAGACAATTCATTTCTTCCACAAAGTACTTATTAAACACCTCCCAAAAGCTAGATATTGTGTGCAATACTTTGAGTACAGAGGTGTATAATATAGAAAAGGTTTCTGCCTTTGTGTTACTTACAGTGTCATGGGAGAATCGCATATTACATAAATAATTATATGATAATTAATGCAATTGTGATAAATGTTTTAAAGGTAAAATACAGAATGTTACAAGAGAAACCTAAGCTAATTTGGAGGGATGGGGTCAGGAAAATAAGGTAAAATTAAAATTTTAAAGATCTTAAACATTTTCCCATTTGAAATATAAAAAGATAAGATTACTACTACAAGTTATTGATTTTATTAGGTATATCTAAATTTGTAAAAATAGACTTGTTCACAGAAACATAAAATCCTTAGAAACTTAATTTTCTTAATTTGATAAGTGACTAAAAGGGAGATATTATTTACTCAAGAACACACAGCTTGCTTCTGGCAGGGCTAGAACTTGAACACAGGTCTCCTAATCTCCTCAGTGACTTAAAAAATGAAGACATCAACATATCAAATAAAGGTCAGCCATTGCCAATTGAACTATTAAGTAACTACTCAGTACAAACTTGTATATTGAGTAGGGAAAGGAGTTTACAGAGTAATAGTTAAGGCAAGTGCAAATTATAAAAAGAAACACACAAAAAATGTCTTATCAGGCTGATTGTATCTGGTCAGAGTAAAGCATAGCATATAAACCAAAGTGAGAAATATCCAGCTGAAATTAGTGAAAATATACTTAAAGGAATATGTTTCTATTTCTTTAAAATATAAATAATAATGAATAAGTACAAATCTCCAAGCAGAAATTTTTAAAACCCACTTTTGTTCATGTGTAATATTATATGACGTGTAAATTATTCTGACTGCTTTGCAGCCTGTGTGGTCTCTCAGTTAGGTTAACCATTGTTCCTGATATTTTGTTCCAATACATATTTTCCCTAGCATTTCCCTAGCATCGTAGATAGTAAAGTAATTAGCTTTAGGCCAACAACATCTACAAGTAAATCTTCCTACTTTATAATTCACAAGGCTGGAAATCTGTGAACTGTTATTATTCATACGAGAGGTTTTGAAATTAGTTGAATCATTGAAACTAAAAGTAGTATTAGGCTTCAAGGAGAACTTTAGGCTGGAATTAGAGAGAGCACCTAAGACAATGCTGAGCATATACTCAGCCTTGGGTAAGCATATATTGAATAATGGAGACAGAAAGTTACAAAGTATTAAGTTAAACCACATGAAATACCATTTTTATAGGTCAAAATAGTTGAATATTGGTGACTTTATATGATTCAGCCTATTACACAAATTACCAAAAAGGAAATCTATAGCCTAATGTTAATAGGTGTTTATATTTATTAAATTTAAGTACATATATGTTGACCATACTCCTGAATTTAACATATGAAAAGTTCTTGCAGTTGAATTAACTTTTAATCTCATAGGAGATCACAATTTAAATTTATTCAGGTGGCATAATTACTTCAGAAGCTAAACATATTCTAAAAGATCTTCTAAGTTATTCACACTTCATGAGTGCGAATATAGTGAGGAAATACTACTTATTTGATAACCAGGCTTTAATGGTGTGGACTGAAGTTAACTTGGGTATTTTGCTTTCAGACTTTCTATGCTGACCAGCAGGTTACAACCAACTCCTTTACTTTCTCCCAGTTGAATGCTGACCATCTCCAAGATTATCTTAGAAAAATCAGGAGGAAAGTGAAGAACTAATTGTGAAAACATACTGTCAGGTTGCATTTATTCTCACAACAACCCTACGAGACAAATAATATTTCTATTTTACAGTTAAGGACACTGAGACCTGGCAAGGTTAAATAACTTGTCTGGGATCACACAGCTTGCTAGAGGTGCAGAGCCAGGCTTCAGACATTCTGATTCTCACTGTGTACCGGGCCACTCATCTTACTATTTGTGTGCTTATTTATATTTTATACACCTTAAAATTGTCTTGTTTACTTATAGTAGATTCACACAAGTAAAACAAGGGGATTGTTGTTATTTTCTTTTTAAAAAGTAATATGGTAAAATACATTCGAATCATTTCTTTTAAGGATGAACGTGAAGCCAGAGAAAATGTGAAGAGAGAGCAAGATGAGGCCTATCGCCTTTCACTTGAAGCTGACAGAGCAAAGGTGGGTTTGCTCAAGAGACTTTTGGGATAAGGAACTCAATCTTAAATGGTTTTTATTATTTAGGTGCCAGTGCTTTTATCAGTTTGGTCCCCAAGAATGTTGGGTTTGCAGTGGAGGAGGCAAGATTCAGTTAACAGAAAGAATATAATTCTACCCCTGATCCCGAAAGTATGGTTCATTTTTGACAAGATAAAGTTTGTTGAGAATCATAAAAAGGATAACAAAAATGGGCCTCGTGTCTTTTTTACTTGATTAGTCAGTCTCTGGTCAACCTAGCAATTTTTCAAAAGCTTTTCAGGTGATTCTAATGTGCAGTTAGAGTGAGGACCACTGGTTTATTTAACACTTTTTGAGCACCTGCTTCTGTACGGGGCATTGAAGAAGGGTAAAATGAATAAACCACAGCTTCTGCCCTCAAAAGAAGGCTCACAGTGTGGTGTGGGATAGATTAAATCAAGAATGCAGACAGCTTTAACACTTAGGCAGGGTCCTAAATGTCGTAAGGGACGTACTGAGTAGTTTAGTGAACAGAATTTCAGTGGAAATTTTTTAGCTTTTTTTGAAAGCCAAGAAGTGGGAATGGACTGGGGAGGCATTCTTAGACGAAGCTGTGTATGTGAACTGGATAAAGAGGGGTAAGCGAGAAAAAGTAATATATGCTAGCAGCAAGGGGCCAGAAAACAAAACTCCTTATTTTCTGGGTGCATGATAGAGGCCGGTGAGAGTAGAGTTGATGTTTGCAACAGGAAATGTAGCAGAAAAGACTAAAAAGGAAGACCAGAGAAAGGTTCTGATGAATTCAGCGCACTACCCAGAGCTTCCTAGGTATTTGAATAGGAACTGAACATGAGCAGAGAGTTATGCTTTATTGGTTGTTTTTATTTTTTGAAAGATTTTATTTATTTATTTTTAGAGAGAAGGGGAGGGAGAGAGAAAGAAAGGGAGATAAACATCAATGTGAGAGAGAAACAATTGGTTGTCTCTTGTATACACTCCAACCGGAGACAGAACCTGCAACCCATTCACGTGCCCTGACCGGGAATCAAACCAGCCACCTTTTGGTTTGTGGGATGACACCCAACCATCTGAGCCACACCAGTCAGGGCAGCTATGCTTTATTGTTGCTTTCATTTTTATTCTTGTTCCAGAGAGAAATACTTCCATTACCACAGTGTACCTCTGGGTCATGCTGGGAGTGAACTTTTTTTAAGTAAATCTGTGTTCATTGAATGCTGGTTCCCTTTCTTTTTTATCAACAGAGGGAAGCTCATGAGAGAGAGATGGCAGAACAGTTTCGCTTGGAGCAGATTCGCAAAGAACAAGAAGAAGAACGGGAGGTAGGGCATAACTTTTAGAAAACTATTCAGACTAGTTTGTTTCCTCTGCATTTGTTACTGAGGCTAATTAACAGCTCTTACAACTTACTTCTTTTCACTTTTCCTAGACTCATTTTAGTATGGAAAACAACCTTTCCTAATATTGTAGTTTCAGCCTTTTTCGCAGGCTTCACTTTACCCACCAAAAGACACTGTGAGTTACTTCTGCAGCCTCTTGCACTGGGCCTTTATATGGGAAATCAATTTAGCTTGGCTCATTTTTTCACCACTAAGTTCATGTCATGTCCATAATAATATAGAGAATTTTTCATTCACTTGTTTTGTAATTTTTTTCAATACTTAGTGCATACCCAAAATCTGTTAGGGGATAGGGATGCAGACAGGGTTTCTCCTACCCAGGAGTTCATAGTCTTATAAAACTAGAATTACAGTACCATATGTAACATTATTCTGGAAGTTTGCCTGAAGTGCAGTGAAAACAAAGAGAAGGGTGTCAAATGACTTCCCAGGGTGGTTTTACAAAAAAGGACTTCCAGATCATTTTTCTAGACATAGGATTAACAGCAAGATTCACTTAGAAAAAGAGGAAGCCATCTAACAAGTGATGGAAAGACCTGGAGGGCCCTACCTTGAACTTAGGAAAAGTCTATTATTAGTTGTCATTCTCAGTCAGAGGGTGCCACCTCATACTTATTCAGCTAATGTTTTTTGAACAAGAACTGTGCTGAGCACTGAAAAATAAAGGAGGATAAAACATTTTCTGCCTGCTGAAAGAGATTACATCTTATAGGGAAGATGCAAAATGTCTACAACTAACAACAAATCAAGAGAAAATGTGCAAAATAACATGAGAAGTAAAAGCAAAATACTTAAGGAGTTTAAGGGCAAAGTAAAAATCACAGCTTTGAGAGTCAGTAA
>PVKM010000515.1:50823-104493 GCA_004027735.1 Carollia perspicillata | reverse complement strand
CACTCAATATTATTATTAACAATATTATTATTATTACCTACAACTTGGCTAAGGTCTTGAAGGTCTTACGGATCCCTCCTTAGTAATGCAAAGTAGAAGGTGCCACTTTGAGGATATCTCAGCAGTAGAAATGATATTAAATAGGAAAGAAAATATCGTGCCTTTGCTTTATGACTTCTAAAAATAATTTTTAAAAACTCGAGTGATTTAATATTCATATATTCATACGCTGAAAGTGACTTCAGCATCTTTAAAAATAAAATCTAGCTGGTAATCGAAAGAATCCATGCACGTTGTCCTTATCCTGAAGGCAGTGACACTTCCCACTTGGAACTTAGGCAGCAAGATGCAGTCTGGGATTTAAGATCATTTCTTTTGATAACAGTGTGTGACTTTTTCCCTGGCTGTGCAAAATTAATTGGCACTGATTACTTCCTCATAACAGTGAACTGGAGTGGCTGGGGGATGACACTGCTGGGCTTCCCGCCCCTCCTCTGTGACCTTCAACAGGGCTGAAGCCAGCTCTTTCCAGCGCTCTCATTAACGCGCTGATGCTTCCACTTTGAATGTATTCCTGCAAACTCATCGTGAAACTTCTGCCTGACAGTTTTAGAAGTTAATGGACTTCAAATTACTATTCAGCAAGGTGTATACATTTACAAATCACCAGGTAGCCACCATTAGGGCTTAGATTTGATTAATAAAATTATATTCTCAAATAAACAAAACATATAAGCATGCTAATTATATTACTCGTCTGCTGAAGCTAGTAATTGTCTCCCCACCGGGCAGCTCCCCACTTTTATTTTCATAATTTTCTGACAGAAAAGAATCCCTTGCAAAATTACTAGGTACTATGTAACATCTACAAAGCTAAACCCACACAATTTACTGTGTCCCCCTTCTCTGACCACGAAGTTTTCAGACAAATAGAAGCTGGATGGATCCCTTCCCCTCCCCGCCGAGTTGTTGATTTTTATATTGTCAACTTATTTAAGGATAGCTATGCTGTTTTCCAACATCTATACAGCATATATCAAGTTAGAAGTTTGTCTTTCCTCACTGAAGAGACTTTTAACTTCTTTCATGTTAAAAACAACATCCTTTAGTAGGTAACAATTTAACATTTCTATGAGTTCCTTGTCAACTTTGACTTTTTAAATGATGTTTTGTTATTTTTCCTATTCAACTTGCAGCCAAAGAACATTCTGAAAATTTGGAAACTCAGAAAAGATGGATCATTACTTTTCATTAATTAAAAAAAAACATTAATTGGAACCTTAGTATGCATCAGACACTCTACTGGACTCAGAACTACTGTGTGAGGATGGCTAGGAAGACAAAGACAGACTGAAATAGTATCTAAACAGCAAACTGAAGAACAGGTAAGACTTAACTGGGCAAAGAGAGTAACGGATAAAAGAAAGCTGCTGTGTAAGGGCACTATGGTTCAAAGAGTACATTGGTTCAGGTCTTTGAAAGGAAGCTCTCTGTCTTATGTTCTGAGAGAAAGAAAGAGAATATTTATCTTTATCTTTCTGGAACAGATGTGAACTGTCAGTGGTAATATAGGGCCATACTGTCTTGACATCGTACAGGTTTCTTAGGTGTACTTAATGTTCATAAATATTGTTATAAAATCATGACAATGATTACTTTGATAGTTTCCCAGTCTTTTCTGAGCTTTTCTCAGAGGCTCTGAGATCCCACATTTAGAGAGCAAACAGAATACAGCCTCAGAATTCACACTCCAAGGGAAAACAGTGGAAAGTTCCCTCTCAGTGCAGGTCTTCAGGAAAAAGATAGCAATTGCTGGAGGAAAGGCATGAAACGCTGCCTCCCCTCTCCTCCTCTGTCTCTGGCTCCTGAAGGAAAAGGAAAAAGACTTTAATCTGCAAAGAAAGGACAATTTCAAACTAGTAAAACTGACATCAATGTGCTTTTTCTCCTACAGATTGGTTGTAAAGTTTAAATATAAAAATAAGGTGACGCCGTAAGAACATACTTCAAATGTGTAAAATGCTGTAGAAGTTAAACATAACAGTATTAAAATCTTTCACGAAGATAAAAGTTTATGAATTCAGGAGAGAACATAGAAGTCAAAGAAGTTACCTATCTTGAAAAACTGCATTTCCAGAAGGAGGGAGAAAAACTAAAAAATACCTGCTTTCTTTCTGTTTTACCTGCCCTCAAAGTCATATTAGAACATGGACATTACATGGTTGAGTTTTCATTCCATTTTCTTTTTTTAATATGAATGTTGTTATTTTCTCTTTTTTATGGTTGTTCAAGTACAGTTGTCTCCATTCCCCCCCGCAACACCTCCCCCCCACCCCAGCCATTCCCCCTCCCCACCCTTGAATCTACCCCACTTTGGTTTTGTCCATGTGACCTTTATACATGTTGCTGAAAACCCTCCCCCATTTTCTCTCATTCCCTTTTCTTTAGAGTAATACACAATGCTTTCCATAGCTGTCATTAATTGGATAATTTTAAAGTAAAATTTTAAGTACTAGTATTTAAAAACAGGAAAGAGTACAAATGACAAGACTGCAGGGGAAATAATCACCACAAAGTAAAAACAAACCAAGCAGAGCATGCAGCCAACTCCCAGATCAGTAACATAAAAACACAAGTAATCCAGAAGTCCAACTTGTGTCCCCTGAAATAGGTCACAACCTACCCCTTTCAGGATGGCCATTGTCTTGATTTCTAACACTATAAGATTAATTGGTTGTCTCATTTTTTAACTTTAATACATGGAATTTTGTGTAAATAATATTATATCTGGCTTTATCATTCTGGGTAGTGGTAGTTCAATCTCATTGCTATAGAATAGTCCATTTTGTAAGTATTTCACAACTACGTTGCTTTCTACTTGACAGACATTTGTGTTACTCTTGTTTAGGGCTAATTCGATAGTGATGTTAACATTCTTGTAACATCCTTTGGTAAGCATATGTACCCTCCCCCTTTTTGCTGACGATATACCTACGGCTGGAATTGCTGGATTATTGGATTTGCATGTATTTAGCTTTCGGGAATGTCAACACTATACCCCAGAGTGATTTTCTCCTGTCAGTAGGGTGTGGGAGCTCCTGCTGCTCCACATCCCTGCCAAAGCACAGTAGTCAGTCCTTATATTTTAACCATTCTACAGGTTTGGAGTAGAGTCACTGCTTGCTTTTCATTTACATTTCATTTGCATTTCCTTGTTGACGTAGAATATAGAGCCTAGCGAATCACAGTGTGTCCCAGTACAGCAGCATCGACATGCCTGGGAGCCGTTAGACATGCAGAAGCTCGGTCCCACCCCAGGTCTGCTGACTTGGAATATGTATTCTAAGAAGATCCTCAGTAAATGTATACAGGTTAATATTTGAAAGGCACTGATACAGGAGCGCCTTTCTGTACACATTAAAAAGGCTTTTGAAGTCTAATTTCTGAATGGGGACCTAGAGAGCTACAAAGACCGTCACTTTTTCAAACTTAGAGCAAGAAAACACTAGACAAAATGCAACTCACAACTTTTCTTGAACCCATCAAAGAACTGAGGTATCAGGATAACTAACCAACACAAAATCTGGAGGAAGACAGGTTATCTTTGGCACGCAAAACTGAACATTTATTTTAAAAAATTCACCTAGAATAGCTGACAAATACAGGAGGTGCAGTGTAGACTAGAGAGTGTGAAGTTCTTGGTAACCACTGCACCTGCTAGAAACTTCATACAATGTTGAACAGAAGGGGTTATAACAGGTATCTTTTTCTTATCTAAGGGAAAAACTTACAATTACAGTAAGTATGTATTTGTTCTGGGATTTTTCTACATTCTACAACAGATTGAGGAAACTCTCTTCCTAGTTGGTTTTGTTTTTGCATGAGCAACTGTTGAATCTTATTAAGTATCTGCTCAACTCAGTATCCCCCTTCTCCATAGGGAATATGTTCCAGCAACCCCTGGGCATGCCTGACATTACAAGTAGTATCAAACTCTGTATGTGCTATGCCTTCTCCTATACATACATACCTATGATAAAGTTTAATTTATTAATTAGTGACAGTAAGCGATTAATAATAATAAAATAGAACAGTTATAACCATGTACTATCATAAAAGTCATGTGAATGTAGTCTTTCTCTTCAGTAATTTTTATATTTTTCAGTTCAAATCATTCCTGAAAATAAATTGAATTTTTCAGCTCAAATTATTCCTGAATAAGTAATTATTCCTTACTTGTAGTAAGTGGATGGGTGTCACTCATTTCACACGGGATCCCGTGCTGAAGTCTTCATGTAGGCTCAAGGCTCAGTGATGGAACTCCAGTTACAGGCATACTGGAATGCACGTATCTTTGTTTTCTTCGTTTTTCATGTCTTTTTCTATGAATTGGTTTAGATGTTTTCTCCTGTTTTGACTTACTGTTTATTAGTATTGTCTTCTGCATCTAATCTACTTCTAAGTCCCTTCGACTGCACTTGATTTGTATCCTTTTACTTGTAGAATTTGCATTTTCACAAATTTCACTTCTGTTTAAGTTTTCCACATTTTTCTACTTTGTGCATAATTTCCTTTATGTTCAATTTATTAATTATAGTGATTTACTAATCTTGTCAGCTAAACTCGGTGACAAGATAACCTATGTATGAACTCCCATGCTTCCATGGGCTTATTTTTTTTTTTATTTTGCTCATCACTGTTCAGTCATATAGCTTTTTTCTTTCGGCATGACTTGTAATTTTTTATTGATTTCTAGATACTGTTGTATAAAATTACGTAAGGGTATGAGATTGTTATCATCTACAATAGAGGATTTACCTTTATTTTTCTTATGCCCATAGAATGTGGATTAAATCCTCTTAATTCAATAAGAAACTGAGTTGAAGTGCAGCGCACATTGAAGTGTTTTTAAGATTAATGAACCTTTGGTCTGCCCATGCTCCTAAATTGAGGCCTACAGGATTTTTTTTAAAAGATTTTGTTTATTTATTTTAGAGAAATGGGGAAGGGAGGGAGAAAGAGAGGGAGAGAAATCTCAATGTGTGGTTGCCTCTAGCACACCCCATAATGGGAATATGGCCTACAACCCAGGCATGTGCCCTGCCTGGGAATTGAACTGTGATCCTTTGGTTCGCAGGCCTGCGCTCAATCCACTGAGCCACACCAGCCAGGGCCGGGGGCCTACAGGATTTTTTAACTGAGAACTTGGACTCTTTAATGTGGCCTATTCCTACGACATTTATTTTCTCTCCACTGGGAGATGGAATAAAACTATGCTTGGTTTCTTTATATGTTTTTTGCTTGCCTTTCTAGACTCCCTCAAACATACAGCTTCTGATTTCAGCAAACGGCTTGAGGAAATTTTGCCATGTGCGTGAGAAAAGTCCAGTCTCTTTCTTGTTACTCCAGTGCTCAGGGTTGTCAAACACTTGGCTAAATTGTTCTCCCAGTAGTGGGCCTCTCCCCAGGATAAACCTATATTTTATTTTAATTAGTCATAATTCATGTTATAAAATGCTCCCAAGTAAAAGCTTTTGTATATTACCAGCTCACTACTCTGAGGCTCTGACTTGTAAATCTTAATCCTCCAGTTTTGAATGATTCTCCAGATCCCTGATGCCTTTCATCACGATTTTTCCATTTTATCATTGTCTTCCAATAGTTATCCGTAGGAATGTTGAAATATCAAAGCCCTATAAAATCTGACTCCAGCCTATATCAATAGTGTGATCGCAAACTGCATATATTCTAAATTGTAATCTAAGTAAAATTGCAACAATTGCCTACATTCAGTACCATAGTCTTCTGCCTCTGACTTTGCTTAGGCCTTTGAATCACCAAAAATAATTCTCAGCATCTCTACCTATCAACATTCAGTTTTTACACATGTAATTCATCCATAAAGCCTTTCCCAATATCCACTGAGAATGCTTTTCTCTCCCTCTAAAGTTCTAGTCCTTTGTTTATATTTTGTCTTAGCATCTTAGTCATTTATGTTTACGGTATATAATATTGCTCCTACCAGCTTTGAAGATCCTTTGAGTTAAGAGCTCCGTTAGTTATTCACTGCTGTGTAACAAATTACCCTAAAATGTAATCACTTAAAATTAATAAACACCTATTGTTCAGGGTTAGGGAGTACTTTCGCTAGATGGTCGGACTGAGTCTTCCATGAGGTTCCAGTCACACTGTGTCCAGAGCTGCAGTCATCACCCAGAGGCTTCAACAGGGCTAAAATATCTGCTTCCAAGTTGGCTCATTCACCTGGCTACGGACAAGAGGCTGCAGTTCCTTTTTAGTCCCTTGTCACACTGCTTGAGTGATCTTACATGGGGCAAGCAGCTTCCCTGAACGATCCGCGAGAGAAAGAAGGCAAGGAGAAAGTCACGTTGCCTTTTATAACAGGTCCCGAAAGTCACACACTGTCTCTTCTGCCAGATTTTCTTTGTGAGAAATGAGTTATTAAGCACAACCAAACCTTGTGGAAGATGATTAAGTTCTACCTTTTAAAAAGAGGAGTAACAAATAATTTGTGGATATATTTTAAAATTACTACACGAATGATATTTAATTAATACTCATAAAATTACATTATAGTGAGCGGCACATTTTGAATAAACAAATGAAGAGATGAAGTAACATTGTAATCTAAATAAATTACACCTGTGGATTTATTTTTATATACTTTTTATAGTCTCTGTAAGTTCTAAGGGGAGAATATTTACATAAATGTTTAGTGTGATATGCACATATATTAGCTAGACAGTAATTTTCCAAGGACAGTTCCGATGAATGTCTATCGTCGAGCATCCCATGCCATTTAATAATTGTCCCGGAGTTTTTCTTTAAATGAACTGTTCGTATCAATGGTGGCACTAAAACCAATTGGCATTTGATAGCCCTTTACTCTTTACTTCCAGCTTCTGCTGAGGTTTTGTTCCAGAGTTTGTGAGAGAAAATGTTTAGTTAAGGAACTCTCTTAACACGTGCTTGAACCATGAAAGATAACCACTGACATGCCCAGCCAGATACAACTGAATAAATACTTCCATTCCAAGACAAACGGAGGGAACAAGTGGATAAAACAAAGTATCATCAAGGAGAAGCAGCTAGAACAGCTGACTACGTCGAGTCTTGGCATCAGGAGAAAAAGTACTCAGTGATGCTGCCCCTACTAGTCACCTGTGTGCTAATCAATTGTGCCACATCCCGTGCAATACTTCAAAGGCACCCGATGGCTGTCTCAGTGAAAATTGCTGTACTTCATCACCTAGCTTGAAGTGAAATATGAGGAGGAATTAGAGGTGGAGGGGCTCTACCCTAGACCGTGTAAGAAAAGGAGTCTGAACATTCTTGCTACAGATGTTCTGCCATATATCACATTGTTTTAAATATTTAACTATGTTTAAGACTTTTAACACTATTATTTTGCAGGAAACTCTTATGGCAGGAATGAACTCAAAAATATCATTGCATGATCAAAATGGCCACAATATTTCCATGTCTCAAGAAAGTTGACAATAAAAGTATACATTTCAAAAACTGTTGCGATTTACTGTCTACCATGAAGACTGGGTAAAATCACTGATCATATGACTATCACAAAATATAATTCTGCTGGAAAAGTATCAGTAGTAACCTTAAAAGTTAGTATTCCAAACAGAAGCACAGCATTGTGGTGCATGAATTCTTCCCCTTTGGCAAATAATTAGACATTCATACCCAAACAGGAGTGCTTCTTCATTTTACGCCAAAGGATCCAGGTGGATTCTCGGCCACTTGTGGAAACAAAACCTCAGTAAGAACTGCAGATCTAAGGAATTCAGCAAACTGCCTAAGACCTACTCACCACAATAGGGGATTCCAAAGAACCCAGAGTGTGCAAATTGGATGGATACTCACGAGTGAGATAAAATGTATGGCAGTCCAGCCTGCCTGAGCAGAGATTCCAGCACAGCATCAAAGTAGAATAGAGATGAGTTTGGACACAGAAGAGGGAGGAAGGGGCCAGAGTGATCCCCCACCCCAGGTAACACTGCAAAACTGTGGGCTTTTGGTAAAGGCCACCACAATGCCTCTGGAAGAAGAGGTGGAGAGTGGTGACTTCTCCCAAGGAGAAAGTGAAAAGTGAAAATGATGAATGACTGTCTGGCTATTCTTAGTTGTGCAGGTTTGGCTGGAGAAAAAACACATTTCTCTCTAGCAGCAGCCATCTTTCTGAAGAGGGACCTCTGCCAACAGGTAGGAGGGAGGAGAAAGGGAAGAAAGCACATAAGAATATCAAAGAGCATTAAAGGGATGCACTTTCTACTGTCTGTCCAGGAATTTAGCAGACAGTTTGCTTACAAACCTCTGAGATTACCCCACTTGAGGATTCCCCCACTGGCTCGTGGGCACCCCCAAAGCCCCAGGTACTGAGCCTACACTTCCCCTACCCTACTGCTGGCTCCATGTGCATTTTCCTGAGCGCATCCATGATATCCAGCTCTGGTAGACACATGGAAAAAGCCCAGAAATAGGCCATGGTTAATGGGTATAGAGAAAATAGAGTCAGTCAGGCTCTCTCACCCAGATGTCCAGGCAACTATGGCTTGGTAGTGTTCCTGTGGCCTTGAGTGAGGGCCCACATGAGTAGAATGAAGCTCTGTTATATAACTAGGAGGTCAGTATTGGCACCTTGCTGGCTTTGTGCACACTTAGCATATAAGGGACTTCCCTCGGGGTGACTCTTGGCTTGCGCTGCACGTAGATTACCCCACCCTGGAATAAAGGCACCTCAGACATCCTTAGAGCTACGTGAATTTTCTTCCATCTGCATGAATCCTGTGTGAACCTAACAGGCTTTGAATGGCTGCAGGACAGTGGGCAAGGGAGAAACCACAAAGGTGAGCTACAGTACCACCTTCTGGAAGACAAAAGCTTTCTAATGGCCACCCTATTGAATTGTTAAGAACCAAAGACATAATAACTTAAAGAGTCATTTGCTACTTCAAATGCAAAAGCAAAAGTATATGACTACGAAATACACAAATACACACACACAAGTCAAGGAAATACGGTATCACAAAAAGAAAGTGATAGTTATCTAGCAACTAAACTCAAAGGCACAGAATATTGCAGTCTACCTAATAAAGAAGCCAAAATACCTGATAAGAAAAAATTCAATGTACTACAAGAAAACTCAAGGCAATTTAATAAGCTTAGGAACAAAGGTAACGAATAGGAGTTCTTTATCAAGAAGATGAAATTATAAAAAACAAAACAAGGAAACAAAGTCTGGAACTGAAGAACTCAAAAAATGAGATGAAGAATGTGTTAGAAAGCACTGCTAACAGGGTAGAACAGATGGAAGAATAAAGGAATAAAGGACATGGAGGATAGAAACATAGAAATAACTCAGAAAAGGAGAAAACAGATTTTTTAAGTGAAGAAAACTTACATGAGCTAATAAATTATAACAGAACAGGAAGTATATTAGTCATTATTGCACCAGAAGGAGAAGAAAGGGAGAAAGTAGCGAGAGATTATTTTAAGAAACAATAACCAAGAACTTCTCAAACTCAGAAAAGGACTTGTACATAGAAATGAACGAAGCCAGTAAAACATGCTATTATCTCAATGCAAACATGTCTGCTCCCAAGATACATTATAAAGAGTTGAAAGTCATTAGGAAAGACTCTTAGAGATAACTACAGGAAAAAGTAACCTACAAAGGAACCCTTATTAGGCTATCAGCGCATTTCTCAGAAGGAACTCTACAGGCCAAAGTGGAACAACATATTCAAAGGGTTGAAAGACAAAAATCACCATCCAGGGGTACTTCATTTAGCAGTTATCTTTCATATATGAAGGGAATTAAGGATTTTCTCAGATAAACAGAAGATGAGGTAGCCCACCACCACTAGACCTGCCTTGTAAGAAATGCTGAAAGTTTTTCAAGCTGAGATGAAAAGATGCTAATCAGCAACCTGAAAATATAGAAGAACACAACACACTGGTAAAGGTAAAAAATAGTCAGAATTAGATAACAATAGCTCTATATTAGAATGGAGTGCTAACCACTTAACTACAGTAAAGGTTAAAGGACAATAGTATTAAAAATAATTATAGCTATTATATTTAACAAATACACAGCATCAAAGGGGCAAACTGCCATCAAAAACAGAAAGGGGCTTCTCACTTGCCTGTGCAGCGGTCTGTTCTGTGGGCCTTCATGGCTGCTCACCTGCCTTCTCCCTCCAGGCCCACGGTGCATTTCCACCCTCAGTGCCAACACCAAGATTGGCTAGAAACACACTGTGTAGCTCCAAAGTTGAAACTAAGAATAAACTCTTGTGACTGAATGGAACCTCATGTGAAATACCAACTTCTCCAGATGAGATTTAAAATACAAACCGTGCAAAGCAAAGTACAAAGCTGTGAATGGGAAGGCCCTGAACTTGCCTCCTCCCACATATACCAAGTCTACAACTATGCACTGAACGATTCCCTCCAAAAATGACCTGAAAACTAGCTGAACAGCTCCTTCACATCAAATGATGGAAGAGCCACATCAAAGCAGGCAGCAGACTGAATCATGAAGAAATAAAAAATATGAGTAGACTGATTACTAGTAATGAAACTGAAACAGTAATCAAAAATGTCCCAATATCAAAAGTCCAAGACCAGTCAGCTTCACTGATGAGTACTACCAAACATTCCAAGAATACCAGTTTTTATCAAACTCTTTCAAAAAGTTGAAGAGTTAATGCTTCCAAACTTCATTTACAAGGCCAGCATTACCCTGACACCAAAACCAGACAAGGATACTACAAGAAAATTAAGGTCAATGTCTGTGATTAACATAAATGCACAATTCCTCAACAAAATAATAGTGAACTGAATTGAACCACATGGTATCCTCATTTATAAGCATTTTTGTTTTCCATAGTTTCAGTTACCTGCAATAAGTCACACTCTGAAAATATTAAACAGAAAATTCTGGAAATTAGCCATCCATAAGTTATAAATTACATGTCTTTCTGCATAATGTGATTAAATCTCATGCCATTCTGCTCAGATCCACCCAGGACATGAATTACCCCTTTGTCTTACATATCCACTGTACATGCTACCCACCAGCTAGTGACTTCATAACCATTTCAGTAACAGTTCAACTTCAGTGTTTTGTGTTCAAGTAATTCTATTTTACCTAGTATCCACAAAGCACAAGAATATTGCAGCTGGCAATTCGGGTATGCCAAAGAGAAGCCATAAGCCTTTAAGTGAAAATATGTACAGTATGGACAAAAGTAAATTTAGAATTGTGAGTATGCAAAACACAAGAGATCAAATACTCATGACAAGGTCTGTCCAGAAAAAGTCCAGGCATTGCTAATATAATCAGAACCATTTCCATGAACTTGATGCAATCTGGCAGCCAAGGAGAGTAGACTGGAATGCACATACCTGAAGAATGACAACTTCACTGTACTAGTCAGTGGGCTCAGTAGACACTGTTGACTGAGCATATGTACTGAGTGGCCATCACATTCAAAATGACTGAGTGAGTAGAACAATGAATATGCATCAAATTTTACATTAAGCTTAAATATTGCTCCACAGAAACTACTGGGATCATTCAGAAGGCCACAGCTACAGGAAAGTGGTGATTGGCAGTTTCATTACAACAATGCGCTTGCTCATACATCACATCTCATGCAGAGTTTTTTGGCAAAACATCAAATCACCTGGTGACTCAGCTCCCTACAACCAGATATGGCACCCTGTGACTTCTGGATTTTCCCAAAACTAAAATGACCTTGTAAACGAAGAGATTTCAGACTGTCAGTGAGATTCAGGAAAATATGACAGGGCACCTGATGGTGATTGGGAGAACTGTGAGGTCTCAAGGTGCCCACTTTGAAGGAGACTGGTGCATCCTTGTCCCATGTACAATGTTTCTTGTATCTTGTATCTTCTTCAATGAATGTCTGTTTTTCATAGTGCATGGCTAGCTACCTTCTGGATAGACCTTGTATATCATGAGGTATAGACACTAGACTTTTAGTGGTGAGCATGCAGATATCTAATTACAATGTCGGACACCTGAAATTTATATAATGTTATTAACAAATGTTACTTCAAAAAGTTGTCAAAAATATTTAAAAATATTCAAACTATGTAAATATCACTCTAAATATTGTATTAATCTTATTTAACTCCAAAACAATCATAGATAATTAATTATATGGTCAATCTTCTATTCTTTCTGGGTTTCCACATTATCCCCTTTAAATTAAAAATATTTTATGATCTTTCTATTATTTCCTTAGAAAATAGTTATCTTCCACCTATGGCGACATGAACTACCACAGTGACATTTTATCTCTATTTTCCTGGTGAAAATTTGAAAAAGATGAATCTTGAGTATCCTTTTGATAAAATATGAGCTTGAAAAAATTGTATGAGTTTGACATCAGGTTCCACCAATTACTTACCATTGAAACTTAGAAAGTTATATCATCTCTTTGCAGCTCTCATTTTTATATATATTTTAAATATAATAATAGGTGCTTCTCAAGGTTTCCTTAAACATACCACAATTCACAAATTGGCAATGACCCAAAACCCAATGTCAAATACTGCTAAATGGGATTGCAAATTGATACAACCCCTGTGATTTGGCAATGTTTAATGACACTATAGGTGCATCCATCTTCCAACTCAGCACCTCCATTCCTAAGAATACACCGTGAAGACGCACCTCTCAAAACAGAAAAATGCATATCTACAAAGTCAGTCACTATAGCATAATTTATCATTGTGAAATATTGTACACTAATAGCAGATAGATTAGTTAAATTGTTATATAAATCACATGTAAAACTATAAGACTTTAAAAGATAGAATGAGTTCTATGAACAGATAGAGGGATTTCTAGCAGGTATTATAAAGAAAAGAAATATATGAACATATTATGTTTTATTTTCATTTTATCTTTTAGAAGATTATTTATTATTTATTATTGTCATTCTATTTTTTCCACTTTTTTATTGTTGTTCAAGTACAGTTGTCTCCATTCTCACCCCACCACTCCCCCCTACCCCAGCCATCCCCACTCTCACCCTGGATCCCACCCTCCTTTGATGTTGTTCACTAAAAACAAAGGAGATAAAACACACATAAATTTACTTAACTTTCTAAAAAATACAGAAAGATAGAAACAATGAAACTGATTACTTCAGAGGGAGTAGGGAAGAAAGTGGAATGGATATGGGAAGGAGAGAGATTTCTCGGAGTATGCCTTTTTGCATAACTTGATTTTTTGGAAGCATGACAATATAGTACAACAAAAAATTAAAGGTCTATAATAATGGTAAAGGAGGAGGACCAAAAACTGAGGAAAATGGTAAAAAATGAATCACCCTTTGAGAAAATATCAAACACAGTGGAGGAGAAAGAAAAAGTAACTTGTAACCACATAGATGGCTGTATATTCTCTTTCTTGGGTTGTATGAGTCAGTGAGGGATGGGGATATCTGTAAACATGTCCTGGAGTCTTTTCAGAACATGTTTTTAGTTGTATGAGTAAAGAAAATCTGAAATTATTTTATTTTTTTAAAATTTCTGAATTACATTATTTGGTGGCATGATTAAATTTATATACTAGGTTTCAGGCATAAAATTCAATGCCACATCCTCTGTACATTGCAGTGTGCGTCCACCACCCAAAGTCAAATATTCTTCTGTCACTATATGTGCGACCCCCTTTCCCTTTATTACCCCTCGTCCCGCTTCCCTCTGGTAACCACCACACTGTTTTGTGTGTTGGAATATTTGTTTGTTTTGCTTGTTTTTATTGTTTGTTCATATGGTTCTTGACTTTTTCCAACTTATTCCTCTTAGCATGATATTCTCAAGAATCATCCATGTCTCCAATAGCAGTATTTCATCTTTTCTTATGGCTGAGTAGTATTCCACAGTACATATGGACCACATCTTCTTTATCCAATCATCTGCTAAAGAGCGTTTCAGTTGTGTCCATGTCTTGGTCACTGTGAACAGTGCTGCAATGAACATAGGAGTGCATATATCTTTGCAAATAAATGTTTTCAAAAGTTTTATGTAGATACCCAGAAGAGGGACTGCTGACTCATATGGTAACTCCATTCTTAATTTAAGGACACTTCATATTGTTTCCCATAGTGGCTGTACCAGTTTACATTTTTTGCCAGCAGTGAATGAGGTTTCCTTTTACTCTGCAGCCTCCCCAACAATTTGTATTGCTTGTCGTGTTGATATTAGCCAGGTGTGAGGTGGGATTTCATTATAGTTTTGATTTGTATTTCCTTAATAGCTGTGAAGTTGAGCATCTTTCATATATGTATTGGCCATTTGTACATCTTCTTGGGAGAAGTGTCTGTTAAGGCCCTTTGCCCATTTTTTAACTGGATTGTTTGTTTGGTTTTGGGTTACAAGTTCTTTATATACTTTGGATATTAACCCCTTATTGGAACTTGTTTGTAAATATCTTCTCCCATTCAATTGATTGTCTATTTTAGGTGTATTACAGGACTGAGAAAATTAGTAAACATACAGATACTGAGAGCCAGAGTTTTTAATAGTTAAGGAGGAAAATAAAAATTTGGAATAGGGTAGTACAAGAAATAACATTTGTGCATGTATTAAACTTGGAGGTATAGGTGTGAACTTATGATTTCTAAAATATAGTGTATCTGTTTATATGTGTATATGCATGAATATGTTTGTAAATATGTTAGACAAATATGTATGTTTATATAGATAGAAACAGATAATGGAGCACATGAACATATTCATATGCATGTATTTCTTAGCTCTGACCAATGAAACATCCTAGAAGCAAATGTAACCAAGTAAAAATAAGTATACCTAACATTTAGAGATTTTATTTTCCGATAATATTCCCTACAAAAAAGAAAAGGCTTGTTCCAAGTCTATGATGTTATAATAAAAAGCTGTCAAAAAATTATGAGACATGTTACAGGGGCACAGGTGCTAGCTTGAAGGGGGTCCAATGGTCAAACTGGGACAATCCGAATACCAAGATAATTATGATAATGAAGTAGAAACAATAAAAAAACAGAAAGCCATCAGTCTATCTCAACCATTAATAGGTGTAAAAATCATTAATAGATATAAATGCATATATAAATACAAATTAACACCTTTATAAACAGGAGGGAAGCTGTTGCTTACTATAGAGTGGCAAATGCCCACTAGCAAATGTGGAACAGGTGCTTGCATTGGAAGATAATCATCTTGTGCCGTATAGTAAAGTTTCATTAAGTAAAGAAACATCAAAGGATGATCAGCTTTAGGGGGATATTTTAATAAGCACAGCATATTTTCATGCCTTAAAAGTGTTTCCCACAAATTAGTTATTAGTTTCAAGGGGGAAAATAGTAAATTATAAGGTAGGGAAATGAGATATCACCTTGTCTGGGTATTCAAAATTGATACCACAGTGGTGGGGACCCATAGACATCTCGAATGCTTTCTGATGCAGTAGCTGAGAGGAGTATGACATTGTTTAAGCATTATTCCAGCCAGAAATATATACCAAGTACTCCATGAGGAGAAAACATCAAGAAAACAGATGGAAGAATCTTCTCTTAAGTATAAATAAAAGATAACTCTACTCTTTTAAAATATCAATATCAGGAAACACAAAGTAATGCTGTGGTGCTATTCTATATTTTTAAAGGATTAAATAGATAAGACAGCCAAATACAATACCTATATCCTATAGTGGTGTAAAAACTGCTATAAAGGAAATTACTTGTTCAAGTGAAACAACTGAATTACAGATTATAGATTGGATAAAAATATTAAATCACTGTTAAATCATTATAGTTAATGACTGTTCTGTTGTTATATAAAGTAATATTCCTCTTAGGAAATATAGAGAAAAATCTATAGTAAAAGGCCGTATTTTACTCAACTTATTCAAATGAGGTAAAATGTTAACAGTAGTTGAATCTGCATAAAATGGATAAAGGTGTTCTATGTACTTATTTTTTTTTATTTTACTTGTTTTTTATTCTCATCCAAGGACATTTTTTCATTGTTTTTAGGGAGAGGAAGGGAGAAAGGAAAGGAGAGAAAGAATGCTTCTCTGCAAAGAGAGAAGCATCGGTCGGTTGCCTCCTATATGTGCTCAGACTAGAGATCATACACTCCGGGACCGGTGACTGAACCCACAACCTAGGTATGTGCTCTGACTGGTAATTGAACCCCCAAGCCTTCAGTTATGGGACAATGCTCCCACCAAGTGAGCCACACCAGCCAGGGCTGTACTTCCCTATATGGTTGCAGCACTTGCCAAATGACATACTAAAAATATTAAGTTTTAACAAAAACAAAGCATCAATTAGCATTGTTGAGTAGGTGAGAAGTATAGTAAGTCCTTAGAGAACACTGACCCTGCCAGTCAGGGCCTCCTCGTATCATCTTTTTACAAGTGAGGACACTAAGTGTAGGGAGACACTGAGTGGAAAATGACTGACAGATATGAAACTGAGTTAATTTTCTTAAGTTTTTACCTTGCTAGTCAACATTTTTTGGAGACAAGCCAACTGCTTCAAACCATTCATTTCAGTCACATGCACACAGACACACACAAACACACACACGTACAATCGTACATCTCCTTTGTACACTTACTAAATAGGTATTTGAAATTTTCAGTTCACGGGGAAAAAAGAGACCCTGAGAGGACAAAGGCTGCAGCTAGTGTGTCATCTCTACCGATTTCCCCTCTCACTGCCTCTCTGTGAATTGTTTATTTCATGGATGCTTGTGAGGAAGCCAAGGATATTTCGTCTTTTGAATTTCACTGATATTTTTTTAAATATCAAGCAGTCATGATGAGATCCCCAGAGACGCGAATGAAAAGCAAACTCCTAGCCTAGACTTCAGATCATACTTGTTGAGTCAAGTGTTCTCACAAAGTTATTTAAAAATTCAATGTAATTGAAAAGCATCAATGTTTCTCTGCTTTGTGTCTATATATATGACTTTCATAAAAGCCAATCTTTACATAACATGAATCATCTTTTAGATAAAAGAAAATTGCGAGGTAATTTCCTCTTTTCTTGAGATGCAAGGAACAGTTATTCGGAAGAGTTTAAACCTCAAGAAAAATACATTTTTTAATATGCCACCTTTCAAGTAAGTAATAAATCCAAAAACCTGGCTTCAAGTTCCCTTCAACACTTCTCCTAAATGCAAACAATAGAGAATCAACTTGAAGAAATCACTAGCTGGGTAAGTGGAACAGTGAATAACAAAGTTCTGGTATTAGTCACTTTACCCACAGATAAATATTCAGACTTTAACACAATATAAAAGTGAAAATGCATTTGTGGGATATGTGCTTGTTTCTTTTTCAGTTATTATCATGACAATATGCTGAATGCCACTTTCTTAATATCTGTATTTCCCTGATAATGTTAAGGAAAACAGGATTAGTCTGTCCGTGTTGGGCACCGTAGAAAAACATAGATGAACTTGGTTACCACATCCTTCCTTATCAACAAGTGCCACACCAGGAAGTCCTTGGAGCCTGGAACTGCGGAGATTGTCACAGTTGCACCAATGGTCCCTCTGCTAAATGTCTTTGTTAGTACCGGATTGATGGTGTTGCTGTGGCTGCTTTTGCTTTTTCAGCTTGGACTATTTGAACCTGAGTAATGTATGTGTATTTTCAAGGCATACAAATTTTCTCTTTGACCCTTCATTTCTTTAATTTTATATTCTAGGGATAGTCCATATCTAATCCAAGCATTTCTCACCACATGCCAAGACTCTCACCATAATCTGGTGATTCAACTCCCAGTCTCTTGGTTCTCCATCTACTTAGATCTTCCTTTCTATTTCAGTTTTCAAATATCATCCTTTCTGACCTATTCCTACATGCTTCAACCTCCATAACTAATTCAAATTCATGTCTGTCCATTTCATCTCTCTTGTATGTGATTGAAAAATAATAAATCTTACTACTGCTTTCACAGACTATGACGTGAAATAAATAAATCTTCAATATGCATGTGACTTAAAAATCAAGGTTAGAGTATATTCCTGGGGACCTGGACTTTGGCAAAGAAGATAAAGTGCTTCTCAGATAAGGTCAAGTTCAAGGAGTTCATCATCACCAAGCCCTTACTATATGAAATGTTAAAGACCCTTATCTAAGAAAAAGAAGATAAAAATATAAACAATAAAAGGACAGCAAATTCACAGATATTAACATCTAACCTAAAACAAAAGCAGACTAAGTGGACACCTAAACAGAAGCAGAGCCACAGAAATGGAGATCACATGGAAGGTTAGCAACAGGGGAGTGGGAGGAGAGGGTGGGGAGAAGGTACAGAGAACAAGTAGCGTAGAAGGTGGGGAGAAAATAGACAGGGGGAAGGCAAGAGTAGTGTGGGAAATGTAGGAGCTAAAGAACTTATGACACATGGACATGAACTAAAGTAGGGAGTGTGGGTGGGAGGGGGTGTGCAGGGTGGGGGGGAATGAAGGGGGGAAATGGGAGAACTGTAATGACATAATCAATAAAATATATTTAAAAAAAGAATAAGAAAGAAAAAAAAAAGAAGTATGCTCCAGATGTTGGACTATAATCCTTATTTAAGGCAGGTGCAAATAGAGGTTCATTCTCCTCCTCCTACTTTATTTTCCATTTCTCCACCCAAACTGGGCAAATAGCCATTTCCCAAGTGCTTCTGTACAATGTGAAATTTTGTGATTTCAATTCTTTTGGTTTATATTTTGGCTCATATAAGCTTAGTATTTTTTCATGCTTTCATTTTCAAATTTGAGGGGTTTTTTCCCCCCTATTTGATGTCTCATGTAATTCACTGGCCATTAAAATACAGGGCAGGGCAGAAGTAGGTTTGCAATTGTTCAAATGGAAAATAATAATAAACAATACAAGAATCAATTCCATGCTTCACATACTCACAACTGTGAGCCTGCTTTTACACAACCCTGTTTCACAATGCGAGTATCTTATTTAGCATATTTATCTTCTGATGTATAACTGCCACTCTAATGGCACTTATTTTGTCATTTTATTTATTATCTACTCATTGTGTACTTGGTTATTGATTCTTTTTTACTCAAGACATTCACAATTTAATGACAATATTAAGCAACTGAGAAGAGTAAACCTTCAAAAATGTACAGAAGTCAAAGACTGGGCCCCATTTTAGCCCAGTGTCTACAGGTTACGTATTCAAAACAGCAATCTAACTCCAAAGACCTTGAAAACTAAGGTGGCTCTTACTCCTATTTGAATTGCTGTCATCAATAAGTCAACAAATGACAAGTGTTGACAAGTATACAGACTACTGCAGCCACTGTGAAAAACAGTATGGAGTTACCTCAAAAAATTAAAAATGGAACTGCCATATTACCCAACAATTCCACTGCTGGGAATTTATCTGAAGAATTCCAAAACATTAATTCCAAAGAATGTATGCACCCCTATGTTCATAGAGTGTTACCTACCATAGCCAAAATTAGGAAGCAGACCATGTGCCCATCAGTAGATAAGTGGATTAAAAAAACCCTGAAACTATGGTATACTTACACAGTGGAATAAAAAGTATTTAAAAGTAGGAAATCTTACCCTTTGCAACAACATGGATGGCCCTGAAGAGTATTATCCTAAGCGAAATAAGCCAGTCAGAGAAAGACAAATATTATATGATTTCATTTATAGGTAGAATCTAATGAACAAAATAAACCAAAATCTAAAATAGAAACAAGGCTTACAAATGCAGAGAACTGAGTGATAGCTGTCAGAGGGGAGGGTTTTGGAGGGCTGGGTGAAAACAGTGAAGGTATTAAGTAAAGAAAAAAAACCTCGTAGACACTAACGACAGTGTGGTGGTTACCAGAGGGAAAGAAGGGTGGAGGGAGGTAGTAAAAGGTAAAGGAGACATAAATGGTGACAGAAAGAGAATCGACTTCAGATAGTGAACACACAATGCAACGTACAGATGATGTATTATTGAATTGCACATCTGAGATCTATGTAATTTTGTTAATCAGTGTCACCCCAATAAATTCAATGCAAATTAAAAAACATTGTGGTTCTTTGCAGCCAGTTTCTTTACAGGGACATTACTGTGGTTCACAACCAATCTCTAGACGGCTTCATGAATCCCCCTTTGGACATCTGTCCCTCTTTCACAAGGGTGTCATACACAGAAACTGCTAAAAATTCATTCTTCCTCTTTGCCTCCACATGTTCCACTACTCCCGATACACAAAAGCATCAGTATCACACAGCAAATACTTTTGAATCACACTGTTCTACACTGTTCTGCTGCTCACTGGGCTACCCAAACACACTGTATTTCTAAAACACCCTCACAGACATTTACATCTTCCAGCCTTCCAGGAAAACCTAGCTCATTGTGGAAGACTGAGTCACTGTCTCGAAATACCTGCTGCCCTTCCCGAATGGAAGACTATAGGTGTACCTTGTTTTAAGGCGCTTTGCTTTATTGAGCTTCACAGATGTTGCTTTTTGTTACAAATTTAAGGCAAAATCCTAAACCAGCAAAAAGATTACAGCTTCCTTTAGGGCGATACTAGTGTTTTTGCAATGGCGTAGAACTGAACCTGCGATATCCCAGAGGAATACCTTTGTATTTCCTGAACCCTACTGCATACAGCCTTGGTAACGGGACTTCTTTAGCCAATATTCACAGTGTAGTGTGTGACATTTTAGGACAGTAGATTTAAGAGGCATCAAGAGGAGTGGATTCTCAAGCTCCCTCTCCCTTATGTCACAATTATGAGTAATGTGGATATTTAGCATGGTTGAGAAATAAACCTTGTCATGTGTAAGTCATCAAGATTTGGGGGTTGGAATTTTCCACAGTGTAGCCAAGCATCTGTTTTTTTAATCATTTTTTAAAATTTATGTTTTATTAAAGTATAGTTGACTAACTGAACATCCTCTCTTGGCCAATACATTCATCATCTTTCTCTCTGCATAGTGGTGTTGCATGCATTAGTATCTCTGGGATATTTGGAGAGTAAAATTGCTCCAAAAATATATAAGGCTGGCCCTGGAGTGCACTGCATTAGAAATATAAACAGATAAATAAATTAAGAGTAAAATAATTAATTCTGATGGAGAAAGTTAGGAAGGTTTAATGGAAGTGGACCCTAAATCAAGTAAGTTAACCTATCAGAGGGTTTTAAGAGGTACCTTGTACAAAGCATGCTAGGAAGAACTTCCACACCAGTCAGCTTCTAGCAATAACAGAATTCTGGGACTTGGACACATGATCAGAAGATCATTATTAATGTTATACCACACCATTGTCATGCTTATTAGACATTTTTGTTGGATTAGTTTTTAAAGAATGAAAATTCCAAAAAGACTCTGCAGCCAAACTATAAATTCATGACTCGTGTAGCAAGTGGATTCATACCAAATTCCAGTTTGAAGGAGTAATTAAAACAAAGAGATGCAGTGTGTGTGTGTGTAGGGGGTAATATTCATTTTCCATCAGTGCCGTAACAAGTTATCACAAATTTAGTTCCTTAAAACAACACCGAATTATCATTTTACAGTTTGTAGGTCAAAAAACTCAACATAAATTTCAGTGGGCTAGCCTCGAGGTGTCCGCAAGCCGCACTGCTCTCTGGGCGCTCTGGGGGAGAATTCATCTTCTTACCTTTTCCAGCGTCTGGAGTCCCTCTGGTTCCCTTGACTGTGGCTTGTTCTTTTACGCCAGCATCGCGGAGCAGCTGAGCCTTTTGTCACCCTACAGACTCTCCCCTCTGCGTTCCTCTTAGACTTTTAAGGATGGTTGCGATTACATTGGAACCATCTGCACAATTCAGGATACTTGCCCTCTTTTAAGGTCAGCTGATTGGTATCCTTCACTATTTGCAACTTTAATTTTCCTTTATTGTGTAACACCATTTTCACAGTTCCAGGGATTAGGAGGTAGGCATCTTTGGGAGGGCCACTATTCTGCCTACCACAGAGGTAATTCTGTTTTCCAGTCAATATCGAGATTGAGGTATAATTATCCTCCAGGTGATGTAAGGTTTGATGTTAAGAAGAAATGTAGCAATGCACTCTCCCTTCATTTTCAAGGTAGGCCCTTTAATCCTAGCTGAGGCCCATCAAAGCACTCTGCTCTATTGCTTTTGGTGTATGAGAGCATCATCCCCCACACCAAAAGGTTATAGGTGCCATTCCTGGTCAAGACACATTACTTGGTTATTGGTTCCCGGGTCAGAGCATGTATGGGAGGCAACAAATCAATGTTTCTCCTCCTGTCTCTTTCTCACTCCCTTCGTCTCTCTCTAAAATCAATAAACATATCCTCAAGTGAGGATTTAAAAAAAAAAGTCAAGTGAATTTCTACCAAGAGCTTTAGTAAACTTTGCTTGTCAACCTAATTGACTATCAGAGTTTTGCTATTTATGAAACCTTGCCTTCTAGAAATCATCTACATGACTAAGTGACTTCTCACCAGAGGTATCACTACTTCACAGAGAAAGATTATATAAGGTCACTGTCACTCTCAGACTGCTGTACCCAGTTAGAAATAAGAAGCTTTCTTTTTAACCTCTATCTCAGCTTTGAAAGAAACCTATAGGTCTATAAAATAAAATATAACTAACATCAAAGAATGAAAGTAATCACAAAATTCTCAAAGCTATCAAATTATATTAAAGTCTTATCTATTTTGAAAGTACTTGTAATACTAAACTATTATTGACTGAGTTAAATGAAGTTATCACAAAGAAGCCAGAAACAGAGATGGGAGTTAACATGTCAATTAGTTTGCTGTATTTGCATCAGGTCAGATAGTTCAACAAAATCAAGACAAATGACTGTAGCTTAAATCTATCCCAGATTTATTGCAATGTGTTCTATTTCATAATCAATTTATTTTATTACCTACTGGAATTGTTCAGTATCCATATCCTCACAACCTACCACAAACAATTTTTTTATACTTATGAAGTCTTTTTGGGATTAGGTTTTGATTAAAGTGAACAGATTACAGAAGGCTAGTCGAAATAATAGGATGCTTCATAGAGCGAGTCGGAGGTACATGCAGCAAAAAATCATCAAAGGCTTGAAAAGAGGGGTATAATCACAGATAGCCTCTCAAAAGTCTTGGTGGAAGGTTCCAAATCAAACTCTTTTTATCGCTGATGAAAAAAAAAAGGTGGTAAAATTCTCAACTCTTTAGAAACTAGCTTTTATATCAGGATCAATGAAACATGGCCAGTTGGACTCAATTCAATTAATTGCTGACTAAAATTAAAATATATTCTGTGTATCAGCACAAATGCCTCCCTTGACCATTGTAAATATTCCCATGCTCTACACACAGACATCTTTAGCACCCAGTCTACTTTCTTTTATACCTTCATAGACAATTACATCTTTCTTGAGATATCATGTGCATTATATTTTATGGCACTCCAGGTGAAGTCTAACTACTTTATATACAATAAGGCCATCTCTTTGATTTATCCTGCATTTCTCTAGAATTCTGCTTGCCTTTTTCAATATAGAATTATAGTGAATTTTAAACCACGGGGAATACTTTTACAGTAAATCCCACGTTTATCTGAAACTGATAGTGTGCTGCAAAATTCTTCTTGGATTTTTTTTCTATTATGGTTTTTGCAGAATTTGTTACACTATTTTGTTCGAACTAAAATTTAGTTGCATCTTAGCAAGTGCACCGGAAAAAAGTTTCTTTTTCTCAACCTTCTGTTCATTTTTACACCTCAATCTCCTACCTACAATCATTTTCAAACAAAAGCATACTGTTTTCACACAGTTACACATATGGAGCAAAAGTTACTAAAAAGTTCTAGATATACTTTACACCTTTATAAAAACAAAGTTGGTGTAAAGCAACTGATGAAGAGCTTTAGGTTAAAAGAAAAAAAACCTAGTACATAAATAAACCTGAAAGGACCATAGGGAAAAGGCATTTTTCTCCTTTCTTTATTCCTTCTTTCCTCACCATCCTGAGCTTGCAGAGATATCGTACCATTACTTTCCCCTGATCAATGCTAATTTCTCTCAAAATCCTTACCTTTACTTGGCCTCATCATTCTTTTAGCCTGGAGAGGAGAAAACCAATATGTTTGAATAACACATAGAAAAAATATATTTTAACTCTATCTGTATTTATATGGATAATAAAAACCTACAGAGCTATTTCATAGCTTGAAGACCACAGAAATAATCAGAAGGAAGAAAATTATAGACATATCTTCTATGAAAACTAAGTTATTGTTCCCTCTTTTACCTCATCTCAATAGTACTATATTGAATATCATAATACAGTTTCCTTTTATTTTGGAGTTTCGATAGTCCCGGGAAGAAAGGTAACAAGAGGTTTTAAAAAGGAAGAGAGGTCAGTGAAGCCCAAAATTAAGAGGACCGTGTAAACAGAGGGCTGCACCGAGCCACATAGCATCTACAGGACATTCAGGCACTTGAGTGATGGATGTGTATCACCTGGGTAGAGTTCCTTTCTAAGTTGCCTTTCTTGTTTTTTTCTGTGAATACCTTCCACAGCAACTCATACATTACTGTTTCATTTGTCCAGGAAAAATAAAGGTTATCTGTGACCTGAAACTTTGTCCCCAACCAAATTGCTGCCCTGCAGACAACTTACTCCTTTACCAATGGTTAAGTTCTTGCCAACACAATGGAGACTCATGAACATCTAACCTTGCACTGGAGCAGGACTGAATGGATTTAGATGTTGCACACCCCTCAGATTTGCAGACAAAGTTGTGAAAACATTACCTGAAAAGTGAATTAATCCCTCTAAGCATCATTCTTTAGATAAGAAATAAATTGTTAACAAAGACCTCAAATAGGAAGATATTCTTACTAACAGAAGGAATGGAAATGTCTTTTCTATCATTCTTGATACCACATTGCCAAATAAGAAACTAAGGATTGCTCAGATCAGGGAAATAACCTTATTTTTTATAGTATCATCAAGTAAGTATATCAATCATAGTAACACTCATTCTCTGAAAAGCTCACCATTTTAAAGTTCTAACCTTATGCTTTTAAACAAGGCTATGCAGAGATGTTAGGGCAGAGTTCAGTTAGGATCTTGACAAATACATCAAAATTCAAGGAGCAAGAGGATATTTATGTTGTTATATACAGTCAGGATGAAGAGGTAATATGGTGTGATGTATTAAAACCACAGGATCTGAAGGGATCCCACAGTCTGAACTCACATGATGAGTTAGAATTTCAGCCCTGCCACATGTCCTGCTAGTAGATTGATGAAAATCATTGATTAACAAAATTACCATTATTATTATGCACCAGACATTGCATTGGCTGATTTTAATTATTTATAATCCAGAAACAAGCTCTGCTCATGTTGTTTTCATTGTCTGCTGTGCCTTTTCACTCCCACTCTCTCGCACACCCATGCTACTGTCTGAACCTTCAGGGCGAATCAGATGTCATCACTACTGGAACTCTGTAAATCTGCATCCTGCAACACCATTGACCGCCACTGGACCCAGGTGGAATTGATTAACCCCTCATTCCAATACGCTCCCATAATACACTTTACATAATCCTATTGTTTGACTTACTGATATGTGTACATGCCTAAATGAAATATAAAGTTCATGATATACCTTGTATAAAGTCCTCTCCTGTTGTTCCAAACATTTAGCAGACCCTGAAAAGTAGTGGCTTACTATTGAAGATGAGAGTATATGACCATGGACTCCAAAGAGTAAACACATGAGAGCAACTGATTCTGGAGCTGTCTGACATGGTTTACAATGGTTCGAAGTTGAAAGGAGGAAAGTAAGCACATTGTTCAATAACCGCCTGGAAGAGAATACTGACAAGAGCAACACCTGTGGCAGGAAGGGTCACCATTTTTGCAGGTAGGGCAGAGGTGTTTTTCATTAAAGTAATTAATTGTTTAAAAAGTTATGCAAATTTTCTGCAACTAAAATATGAAATTATGAGAACTAAGAAGAAAACTAAAATATTGACCCAATCACCAGTAAACAAAAAAAGATCAGCAAGTCTCTACATTGGAAAGGTCAGCTTAAAATCAGAATGGTACCTCATTATGTAATGGCAGTTGATTTGAATTCTTAGGAAGGTAATTTTATTATATACAAAATGCTTTTATTATTTTTAAAATTATATATGTTGATAGCCTCAATTAAAATAACACTATAAGTATTCATCACAATAGAATAATAGAAATAGAAATTCCATAAGAATTTTTTTCAGTGCTTGAGAAAATTTATTTATTTGTTTATTTTTCCTACTTTTTAAAATTTTTTGTTTGCTATAACAGAGGTACAATTTTAGATACTAAAGATAGAGAAGTAATCAAAACAAAGTCATTGACCTCATGGAATTTTTTATTTATTGATGCATGCAGACAATGGTCAAATAAACACATAACAATAAAGCATATTAAATGATGGCAGGCGCTATGGATAAAAATGAAACAGGTGAGGCGAGAGGGTGCTGGAGGTGCGATTTCATGCAGCATAATCAGGAAGCCCACATTGGTGGGACCAGGTTTGAATAGAAAGCTGCAGACAGCACAGAGCAAGCCACATGGATTCTCGGGGAAGAGAATCAATATAGGAGAGTAGCAAATACAAAGCCCTGAAATTAGAAGCCAAACAGTTTGACTCCAGAGAATAGGCCCCTAATTTTGGTACTGTCCACTTCCTTGTAGGGCTTTTCCGAGGATTAACCTTTTTAACCCATGAAATTCCAATACAGCATCAATTCCTTCAATACCCACTCCTATACACATGTCTGAGCAATGCCATCTCTTTCCCCAGAACCATTTCCCTCTTGGCCTAGATCGTTCCTCAGTGAATTCTCTGGATGACAATAACTTAACATAAGTTGCCACATCTAACTCCCACATTAAAGAAAGCCTATAGGACAGCCATTATTATTCCTTTTTAAATATAAGACTGTGTTTCAAACAAGTTCAGGTAATTAATTAATTTTAAAACCCTTGTTCACTCAAGCCCACCCACATTTTCCTTATCACATTTTAGAACACAAGAAAATGGTTACGAAGTAAATAATTCCAGAGTCCAGAGTCGGGTCTTGTCCAATGCTATCTCTGTCCTAGCTGAAGTCAGGGCTGATTTCACTTTTTCCCAAATGGCCCAGCTTTTGTGTGTTCATACCCGGCTTCAATGATCTGCCCTTTTCTTTTTCTCTTCTGTTCACAGGCATTTTAGTGATGGGTGTAATTATCAAAGTAAAAATATCCTCTTTCAGTTATTGTAAGTTGCTTATAAAATGCCACATCAATTATCCATTGCTGTAATCTGATACTGAGCTCATTAGCAGGGGGAGATCAAAACAATGCCATGCCCTTAAACTTTCATTATTTGAATTAATTTGTGGTCTGCTTGCTCAAAGAGTGGTCAGTTGTCCCGCTGTGCATTCAATGTCTCTGACAGTAGCAAAATATCAATGCTATCAATTTTATATTTATGTAGTAATAATTTTATATTGTAGTAAATGTTCGAAAATGTCCTAATTAAAATGCTCTGCAGATAAAATACACCCAAGTAAATGTGTAAGCACAGCATCTCACATTTATAGTCATAGCGAAGTGGCACTCAGACTGTCAGACCTAGTGCCTTCCGCTAAGAAAATAAAAATATTTTGAAATTTCCTCTTCACTTCCTAAAATCCAGCATATACTAAATACAAAATGCAGCCATATATAACAATAAGTATAATGCATTAATGATAATATGACATGAGTAAAACATCAATGTCCAAGGTCAGGTTCCCTGGTAGCAGAGTCTGGCACTGGGATCGAAGCACGTTGTTTCTAGTGGCTCCTCGGCATTTGTGTCAGCTGCACGCTTGAATAGGGCTACTTGGAAAAACTGAATTTTGTATTTGATTTTATTTTAATTTATTTAAATTTTAAAATCTGCCCCATTCAACTATTAGAAAACCTTTCAGCATGTTTGGAAACCTGGATTATTTGAGAATACAGCTCATCTGTAAACATTATGAACTCTACATACAGATCAAGATTTCTGATGAAAATTTAATTGTCAAACTGAGACATGCTATCAGTTTCAAATGCACACCTGAGTTTTAGGCCTTAGCATAAACAATAACAAAATGCATCAATAATTTTAATATTGATTACATAATTCAGTGACATTTCGTATACATAGGATAAATGAAATATAAATGTCATCTGATTTTTAGAGAAAGGAGAAGGGAGGGAGAAAGGGAAGGACAGACACATTAATGTGAGAGAGAAACATGGATTTGCTGCCACTCATACATGCCCCAACCACAGACCAAACCTGGACCCAGACATGTGCCCTGATCGAGAATTTAACCAGTGATCTTTGCTTTGCAGGAGGACACCCAACCAACTAAGCCACACCGGTCAGGGCAAAGCTTTTGTTTTCAATCTATCTGGAGAGATATTTGAAAGCTGTGTAAACTTTGGAATATTCTTCATTTTCAAACTGTGGGCATGCTGATGGTTAGCTTTCTTGACTTACTAGCATCCCCTCACAATCACTGGAAAAGACAAAAATGCCCTGCCAGAAATTTCCAAACTGCCCCCTCCCCCAAATACCCACCACATCTCCAGGGCTCAGTACAACCTCACTGAGAACTATTGCTATACACAAATTCATCATGAGTAAGTGAACTGGGAACATGGGTATGTTTCATGATGACATATTCTGTATCCCACAGTTGAATTCGAAGGACACTCTAGAACCTCTTGCACAAACACATACAGACACACAGACACACACACATATCAAACAGAGGATTGTTAGGAAAAGTGTGGAACCAGAATAATAATATAAAAACAGGAAAGCATAAAATATATCTTATATAATATATAAATATAAAAACAGGAATATAAAGTTCTACTTACTGGTCTAAAGCTTATACTTGCATGCATACTTATAAAATAATTGTGGAGTGCATGGTTCTAACTTCTAGACAGCATTCAAGAGGAGTACCAATTACATTTACACAATGGAATTCTATGCAGTAGAAAGAAAGAAGGAGCTCCTACCCTTTGCAACAGCATAGATGGAACTGGAGAGCATTATGCTGAGTGAAATAAGCCAGGTGGTAAAAAACAAATACCATGTGATCTCACCTTTAACAGGAACCTAAACAACAAAACGAACAAGCAAAATATAACCAAAGACATTGAAATAGAGAACAGGCTGACAGTGACCAGAGGGGAGAGGGGAGGGAATTTCAGGGGAAAAGGGGAAGGGTTTGCAGGAACAAGTATAAAGAACACATGGACAAAAACTAGTGTGGAGTGGAAATGGGAGGGAGGTGGGCTGGGCTGGGATGCAAGTAAAAGACAGAAAACTGTACTTGAACAACAACAACAACAACAACAATAATAATAATAATAAAGAAGAGTACAATTAGAACAAAATGACATTCTAATGCTATGGGAAGAAATACAGAAATTACAATGATGAATAGAAAGAAGAAGGAATTCTCTTATTATACCATATTTGCAAACTGATTTAAAATAGTCGGTTTCCCTTGAACTCAGGACTGTTGTCATTTTGATTAGTTTTTCATTTAATAATAATAATAACAATAATAATAATAATGCAACAAACTTCTTACAGCAGGCATTCATACTCCCTAGAAAAGTGTCCACTGAAATTCTCAGGGATTTACAGTTAAAAAATAATCTGGCTTTCCCTCATTGGTGCATCCAGCCTACCACATTTCTTAAGAACTATAAACAACTTGGAAATGCGCTATCCTTGAGTTTGTCTGAAAGAGAATGAAGAACGAAGAGGACAGGCACAGAAGGAAAACAAGGTTGCCATCTCACTAGTCGGATGATGGAAGAAAAATGTATGGGAACACGTCTATCATGCCTAACTGCCTTCACAGACTGCCGAGACTCGCCCTGTAACCTGAACCTGCTGAAAAAGCCTTTTAGCTACTGCATAAATTATTCTTCCTGGAGGAGAAGCATTAAAGAACCAGAGGAGTCTCAGCACGCAAAAGTACCCAGAGAAACCTAGATTTATGGGGAAATAAGTGTTACTAATGATTAATCACTACTCAGAGAAAAAAGATATCATCCTTTACTAAAATCACCTCCTTTTCCATCTTCTTGGAATACATTTCCACAATTTTACCTAACCTCTTGCAGTCATTTAACTTCTGTCGTCTGTCTTCCTTTTTAATCCGTCCTTTATGTTCATTTCACGTTGATCCTGAAATTACTCGCTATGGTTACTCCAGGGGAAAATCTATAATATATGCACTGTAGCATGATTAAATTACTGGTTGACTTTCAAAGTCTCTAATAGTTTGCTCCACCCAATATTTTCATCTGTAATTTTTACAATTTCCTGAAGTGCTTTATTCCCATTGTCCTACTCAAATCTGTGTGCTTAATATAGTTCCCAAATTACAATGAGCTGACTTCCAGTTCAGTGGAGAAGTATTCTGGACCCCCCACCTAATTAGGAATCTACGATTACATTAGTCCTGGCTAACAGTTCCTCCCCATCTTGCTCCCCAATTACAGTACTATCGTGTCTTTTTGCTGTTCCTTAGGTTTTAAACATAGGCACCTGGAATAACTTGCTCTGCCATTTGTCTCGGAGAGCCTTTCCTTCACTCTTCATCACCGCTGTGACGGATCAATAAAATTTACATATTCAACAGAAATACTGATGCTCCATCAGAGCGACGGTGGGATCATTCAAGTGTCGACGTTTCAGCTGGGTGTCACAGGAGAGGGGTGTTCAAAGGAAGGGTGTATTCCAGAACAAATACTTGAAAGTTAAAAGCAACAACTGTAGAGAGAGCCTAACTCTCCCATTATTCCTGACAATGGTTTCTACAATTCTGATCGAGTAATATAGTCTGTTACAATATTGTTAAGTTTCAGAAAATACTGTGAAAGGTTGCCTTAAAAGAAAGTGTTTTTGCTTTGTTTAAAACTCCTTTCTATTTAAACCTTAATTATACTATCTTACTTTGGAGTTAGTCAAGAGATAACAAAATTCCCAGTTCCCATAATATTCAACAGATCTTCTTAAAATCTTCTAAATTTCTTGAACCAGACTAGTCTTTTTTTGTTAATTTCTTTTTACTTTCTCTAAGACTCTAAAGAGATATTGTTACTGTAAAATATGTCCTGGAATGGTTACATGTTACATATCTTCTAAATCTTACTATGTTTACTCTGGTTACTTCTATCTGGAATATTTCTGGGACCACTATACCAATTAAGAGCCCTACAAATTATTTTAGTGTCACCTAAGTCTTTTTTCTTCCTACAAATTTATTCTAAATAAGAAAAATAACTTGATTGCATGAAATGGAAACCAACAAAAATATAAGGAATTTTTGGCCTCATGGATAGCTAATATTAAAAAATAAAGAACAGCCCTGGCTGGTGTGGCTCAATAAATTTAGCTCTGGCCTGTGAACCAAAGGGTCGCCTGTTCAATTCCCAGTCAGGGCACATGCCTGGGTTTTGGGCCAGGTCCCCGGTAGGGGGTGCATGAGAGGCAACAACACATTAATATTTCTCTCCCTCTCTTTCTCCCTCCCTTCCCCACTTTCTAAAACCAAATAAATAGGATCTTTTAAAGTAAATATGAAAAAATAAAGAACAGAATCGCATGTGGCTACCACTTATTCTCTTATTAAATCTAAATCTACCCACTCTCCTTGTTGCATAATAAAAATATGTGTCTAGTCTTTGTCCTTGGTTTCTCGGAGATAATCTCTAAATCCTAGTAATTTCTGCAGTTATATGTATATCTTTATTCATGGTTGGCACTGAGGTCATGCAAAGGAGGTGATTCAGGAAGAGGTAATTGCTAAAAAGATGAACCATGTGATAGAGTATCAAGGCTTTGAGCCACTTGATATTAGCCCAAACTCCCAACATCTGCACCCAACAAACAAGTGGCTGAAGTTGAGTTCAATCACATAACTGAAAATTCAACCTGTTGTGCCCACACAATGAAAACCCAATGAAGCTGTGGACAGTGAGTTCAGTGGAACTTCCTGGTTGGTGAGCGCATTGACTGGCAGAAGGGTGATGCGCTCTGGCTCCAAGGAGAGGGCTCGGAGGCTCTGCTTGCTGGACCTCTTCAGACCTTGCCCTATGTGTCCCTTCATCTGACTAATCCTGATTTATATCTTTAATAACAAACTATTGCAAGTGTAGCACTTTCTTGAGGCCTCTGAGCTTTTCCAGGAAATCATTAAATCTGAGGAGGCCTTGAGGACTTTCAAATTTATAGTCAGCTGGTAAGAAGTGCTGGCAGTCTTGGGACTTTTGCAAAGCAGATAGTGTTTAAAGGAGGACATCCTGGCAGAGAACTGAGCCATTGACCCACAGGATGTGTGCGTAGGGGTGTAGTGGCAGCATTGAATTTCAGTAGACCAGTTGGTGTTGGAACACTCACCTTTATGTCTGTAGATATGTTCTTTCTACCTGTACATTCTGTCTTGACTCTACTGTAACTTTGGTTACTTGGGACTTTGACTTGACAGGCACCCTTGTAATATTTTAGACTCTTCTATTGTGGCACAAGGATTACCAGAAATTACTTTATATCCATTGGAATTGGAGGCAAATCCTGGTGACTACTGGTAACGTTTTGCTAACATTTGACTAAGAATTGGATTTAAACTAAATAAAGAATTATGTTCCTGGTTAAGACACCTTCTCAGTGGGAAAGGAATTCCCTGCTCACCAGAGTTTCAATATCTAGTGTAAAGAGTTACCCTACCCATAAAGTCGGTCAATTTTCATTTTTTAGAATTCTGAAAATAAAAGCAACAAACAACCCTTGTTTTCCAGATAAAAATCAGTTTATCCAGCCCATCATAAAATGCATAGTATAATCTAAAATTGATACTTTTGTGTGAGAATTATTAAGCATCCCCTACATCAATAAATGTATCAATACCATTGGCTCTGACTATGAACCTTTTCCTCATGGGAGACAAACTCTTGCTCCTCCACAAAAGTGTCTTATGTAGGAGCTACCTACTTCCAAGTGCTCAAGTGCACCAAAATTAAATAATTTTTAGTCATTCAAAAAGTACAGAAACCAAAACTTTCAGTTTAGTGAATCGCAAAGAAAAATGTTACTTAGTCCGGTTCATATGTCACAGATTTTAATTTTAAGGGTGTTACGGTCATTTGTATGCCCAGATAAATCCTAGGACAAATTATCTTTGAAAAGTGAGTATGTGACTGCCTTGAACAGAAGACACACTTTCTTGAACTAATATGTAGCCCAAGAAAACATGATTTGGGGGATTAGATTCCGGTCATTAAATGGTTCCATCTTCCAGCATCCTTGGGTTAAATTTCTTGAGAGAGACTATATGTGGACCAGTTTGGATCAGATCAACACTTTTGGGTCATTAAGCTCTGAACAAGAAGCTGGGATTAATTGGTACCAGTATGGTCACTTCACCTTCACCAGCAACTCTAACCTGGGAACCAAAAGGACATATTTTAGGAGGCAAAAATTATGAAGGATACTATGCTACTGCACAAAGACCTAATTAATAATGCATTTCTGTTTATCATTGTTATTATTTGCTAGTTTTTCTGTAGGTATTGACTCTGTGACGTAATGAGAATGATTTATGCTAACCCTCAGAGCCTAACATGGTGCAGATTCACAATAGGTGGTTAATAAATCACTGTTGATAGATTACGAGAAAAATCTTATAATTTTATCTTTGTCTATAGTGAGAGGGATTGGGAGATGATAATTAAAAAGAGTTTGGAAAATGAAGAAAATAGTATCAATATACGAAGTGTGAGGCAATGGAAAGGGCCCTCATTCAACAAGGCAGGAGACCAAGACTCCATTCCTGGAGAGTTACATTATTTATGTATCTATTATCAAGCCACCCTCTTATCTTCAGTTTCTTTAATATAAACAGAAGAGTTGGGAAAAACAGACTTCAAGACTTCACCAATAATTTAATTCCCTGTAGAAACAAATTTTATGTTGTCTATATGTAATAATTTCAGTCACAGAACTCAGAGAAACTGTTAGTAGATCACCAGTCTGTTGCAAACAGAACAGCCAAATGGAAGACAAGCTAAGGGCAAGGTTTGGGGAAAGAGCACAGAGCTTCCGCGCCCTTTCCATGTAGGTCTCTTTCCCCAATCTCCATGTATTCGCCAAACCAAAAGCACTTCCAGTGTCGTCCTCTGGGGATTTTCCGGGGGCCTCATGACATTGGCAGGATTAATACATCGTTGTCCGTTGTGACTGAACTCTGTCCCCAGCTCCCCTCCGCTCTCAAGTGCTTAGGGTCTAATTGACAGTTTCAACCCTCTAATCACATGGTTGGCTGGCAATCAACCTTTATCCTCCTGTGCTTTCCAAAAGTCTTCTCATTAACATAACAAAAGACACCTTTATCACCCTCAACACTTAGGAAGTTCCAAGGGTTTTGGGAACTGCCCCAGGAACTGTGAAGACCAAAAATATATGAGAAATAACACTGCATTGAACACAGGGGTGCATATATTCTTTCAAAGTAATGTTTTGAGTTTCTCCAGATATGTTCCCAGGGAATTGCTGGGTCAATAAGACAGTTCCATTTTTAATTTTTTGAGGTAATTCCATACTGCTTTTCACAGTGGCTGCAACCGTCTACTTTCCAACCAACAGTGCATGATAGCCAAGATTTGGAAGCAGCCCAAGTGTCAATCAGTAGATGAGTGGATAAAAAAGCTGTGGTACATTTACAGAATGGAATATTACTTGGCCATAAAAAGAAAATACGACCCTTTACCACAGCGTGGATGGACCTAGAGAACATTATGCTAAGCCAGTCAGAGAAAGAAAACTCATATGTGGAATCTAGTGAACAAACTGAACTAACAAGCAAAACAGAGTCAGACTCATAGATGGAGAGCAGGCTGACAGCTCTGGGGAGGGAGGCTGCGGGGTGGAGAGGTCAAGCCAAAAAGAAAAGGAAACTAATGGACACTGACAATAGTGTGGTGATGGAGGGAGGGAGGGGGTGGGTGGAGGTGGAAGAAGGTATAAGGGGGATAAATGGTAATGGAAAAAATACAATAAAAGAATACGATCTAAAAAAATTTTTTAAAGAAACCAGAATGAGTATCCAGGCAGTCCTGATCAATTAGCTCTGTGATCCCATGGGTCGCCTTCATTTTCAGAAGAATGCTTTCCTTTGGAGTGAAATGATCATTGTTGGAGATCCTGCTTAGCATTTTGCCAAGTTGCAACATGAGAAAAATAACAGCTGAAGTCAATTGCACAGTAATATCAAGGGCCCCAGTTCGGCTCCATGCTCATTCCCGAACTAGCCACATTTGCTCAATGAATGGAATACATTAACTTAAGCTCAATCTATTTCTTACACCTCTACCAACACAAAACACATAAAAGAGAGTAGGAGAAAATGCAGAAAGTTCAGGGTATGTATTTCTCAAATTAGACTTAATGGAGGTTAGGCAACAGGACTGTGGACAATTCATGAAATAAGTGTTTATTTTCCACTGCCAAGGAGCCAGCCACTGTGCTAGGCACTGTCGATTTAGCACTAAATAATTAGACCATGTTTTTAGCTTTCGTGCATATTAGATTGGTAGGAAAGGGAGATAGCCAATCTATTCTGAGGCTAGATATTTAATTCTATTTATCCAGAAACTCAGAGAAAAGGCAAGTGCATTGAAGCGAGCCCCATTTTCTCCACCACATTTCCCATCATGCATTTTCAAATTCATGGGTGGCAGGGGCCCAAGTGGCTAAGAGGCTGTGCTTAAAGCATGTAGAATTGAAATAGAGACAGAATTCAGTATGTAAAATAAGGCTAAGAAAAGTTAAAATGTACAAGTTTAAAGTATGTAAAATTGCTGAAAGTGGTGCTTAAAGTATGTAGAATTGAAATAGAGGCAGAATTTAATATGTAGAATAAGGCTAAAAAAGGTTAAAATGTACAAGTTTCTAGGTTTATTGAGAAAGTATTAAAAGTAAAAATTGATTGAAGGCGCTTCAAAATTCCACGTAGTTGTTATATCTTTACACTGTTCAGATGAATCATCACAACTGCTATTTTTTAATCTTTATATTTACTATTATTTATTCGGCACTCTACATGATTTATGCACATAGTTTTGTTGTTGTTTTTTGCCATCTACAACCGCATAGCTTATTGTCAACAGTGATGCGACTTCACAATTGAACTACCATACACAATGTTTTTTCCTGGGAACTCTTGCCAAGAATGATAAACATTGCAAGTAATTTTATTATCCATTTAAGGAACTTCCCAGGAAACTATGTAATAAACATCAAATCGTTCAGCTTTTCAAAAGATAGCACCAAAGAGCTGTTTACACACAAAGATTTCAAGACAGCTTATGCTCTTGAACCGAAATTCCCATCTTGCCCCAGTTCTCCGCTGCTATATCGTGATCCTTACTCAGCCCTAATCAAGCCCCTGGCCTGAAATGTCCTCTGAAAGCTAGACACGATAACCATGTTAGAGTCCTGAATTTGCCCTCCTCACTTAGAGGTGCTACTGAGATTTTGTCAAGGTAGAGATCTCTCCATCTGTGCCTCGGAGGGTGGGTGGTTTTGGTGAAATGACAAGGAGCCAGAATTCAATAGCCAGAGTGTTACCAAACAGAGTATGTGGAGTTCTGCTGCCCACTGCCAGCCTCTAGGCAAAATTCCAGAGGCAGAGCTTTGGTGAAAAAAGTAAAGGAGTCTTTTCTTTAAAAGCTACACAATTTTGGAAGAATTGCAGGCTTCTGCCTCATAGCCCATTTTCTCTAGAATGCTCAGAGAAAAACCCATCACCCTCCGTCAGATCAATGTAACACTACCTGGAGCTCCCTCTCCCATTTAAAAAAAATACCATCCGTAGGGAAACCACAGGCGGCCACAGTGCAATCAGCCAGACAGCCTGCTTCTTTCCTCATCACTGTCCGGCCTCAGGCTTCTCCATGGGGCCTGGCCTTCACCAGCCCTTACTCACTGGACGGCACTGCCCTTTCTTTCACTTGCTGCCACCAGCCCAGTGCCGGTCCCCCCTCCCTCTGGCCTTCAGCTTTCTGGTGTGTCTGGTGCAATTATGATCCTGACCAAGCAGGAGCACATGGTGCCGGTCACCCATGCTGCTGCTGCTTCCCATGCCAGGGACCCAGGGCCTGTCACCCTGTATGTGGCCTCCCACAAGTGCTCCAGCCCCCAAACGGGGCAAGCGAGGGGAAGGAAGCCTGTGTTTCTCCCTACTCTCCATTTAAATTCCCTGGCCCCAAATTCCATGCACTCTGGAGGAGTCCAGCTCCTCCAGCCAATCCCGTCCTTTCCGAGGCTAGTCCGTCAGGTCAGCACTTTCTCTTTCAGCCACATTCTGCGAGGGAGTAAGTGGGCTTTTCCTTCTGTCAGTCACGCCCTCCAGCCTGTGCAGACTCCGTGTGGAGCCCCCTCTCACTGCACCTCAGCCTGGGTTACAGAAATCTGCCCTGCACCACACAGCAGCACGACTTCACCCCCACCACTTCTGGCATCTCCTCCCTCACGCAGCCCCTCCTCTGCCCACAGGCTAGCCAGGTCTGATAGAGATCTCTCTGTACCAGTGCGAGAATTTGAACACCGAAATTCGAATATGGAGTGTCTACATATTTGTTGAGTTAATAAATGAATGAATTAAAGGTTCATTCAGAAACAGAATAGATCACTTTATAGCACTGTACCTAAACTATAAAAATTCTGTAACACATTATCAAAAATTATGTTAATAAAGCTCTTGAAGCCATTAAACCATAAAGATTCTGTAGCGGATTATCAAGAATTATCTTCATAAAGATCTTGAAGCCATTACAAACAAAAGGGGTTTGTTTACCTGCATGCATCAAAGTCCAGAGATTAACAGGACTTTATAGCAAAGAAAGTAACACTTCATTAGTTAAAGAAATGGCACCAAACTGCAGTCATGGGTGAGCACTTGCTCAAAGACCTGGTGGTTCCCTGATGGCTTCTGGGGAATGGGTTACATAGGGAAAAGACCATTCACCGTGGTGGGGCTAGGGTCCCCACTGACTGGCTAGCACTAGGGTAGAGGGTAGTCCTTCATTGCATCCAGTCCCAATGTCCAGCACTGCTCACTCCATCTGGTTTCACAGGAATGTGGTCAGGTCTCTTGTTCTGCTTTTCTAGTTCTGGAGCCTAGATGTTATCTGTAGTTTGACTAAAACTCTGTTTCTGATTATCTGATGCCGATCAGAACCTCATTGTCCTGAGGGCTTACTGATTAAGGGGGAGGATGTGCAAGGGAGAGAGAAGTAGGTGAGTCAGAGTGCTGGACCAGGCCAGTTTGAATCAGAGGAAAGCGAGGGGAAAAATCACATTAAAAAACTAAAGTTTCTCCATGATTACAATACCATTTCCATACTTCTGTTTTCTTCTTAAAGAATATTTCAAAGAATCATGAGGTGAGAAGTATGAAAATTTGAATGAAAATGTGTGCATTATTGGCAGGAAAAGAATGGAACTGAGAGTGCCCGATTTGATTATTTATTGACGTCTTGTTAGAAATACTGTATCTAGGATTACAAATTTAGATTGTTTATGAAGTGTTTTATGATGAAGTATATTTATTCGATTCTCAAAAAATCCCACAAAAGCTTTTGTGCATTTTTTTCCTGTCAGTGTATGTGCAAAGACCATGTTCAAATTCATGTGCAATAAAGATATGTTATAGGCACAAGTTAATAATCAAAGGATATTTAATTTAAGCATTTGGCCTACTTAAGTAAATGCAAGTAATGGCTTATCTTACTACTTCCTTAAGGAAACTTCTTCTCTAAAATATATGCCAATATTTTATGCATGGGTAAAATGTCAATTTCCCATGATTACATTCATCTAAGTGCCAGGATTAAGAACTCAAGATAAAGTTTCAGGTTAGGGTTGACTAGACAAGAGAAGAATAGTAGCACTGACCACTCTGTCTTACAGAAAGAAATGATGCAAATAGGTACAGCCTCCGGGTGGCAAACAATATACATTTAGCCTGTCAGAGGCCTCCGGTTCCAGTGGGCTCTCTGGATGAAAGAAGGTAAATTCAATGAATGGTGAGTGGCGATCCCTAGTTCCCAGCTTCAGCGTTTGCTTTTGAGAGAAACAGTGTTTGTTCTCACATGCAGAAAGGGGAAACCCACACCTGCGTCCTAAAGCAAGGTTTTCCCTTAGACAAACATAGTTCAGGTGGAAATTCAGGACAAAAGGAAGCCTGGTGATTCTGGGTTTGCTCCTACTGTGCAGTTAGACAAAATAGACTGTGAAATGCTTTTGTAGACAACAAAGGCCTATAAAAACGCTAGCCCATTAATCATGGGTGATTTTAATTACTGTGATATTGATTAGTGTAGCAACTATGCAAAATCTAAGCCAGACACTGCACTTTCCTGAGCTTGCTTTTTTAATTTTTTGGTCCTCAGTTTCATGAACAGCTGGCTTGACCAAAGACTATTTTAAGTGCAAAAAAAGAGCAAACATGAATAAAGTAAAGTTGAAGGTTGGAGAGGACTGCAGTGAGAAGTTACTGAAGACAATGGAGTTCTGGTAGCCCTCGGAAGACGCAAATTCTTCAAAGAATGTTCTGCAAAGTGTTAGGCCTCCAGGGAATGATTCAGTCAATTCTTTACAGTAAATGTATGAATAGCCATATTTGGTTTATTCCCTAGATTGAATATATGTAGTTATTTGAAAAGATATATATTTGATGTACTTTTCCAAAGTATACATGTACATCCTGTGCTTTGGGACCTATTACCTCTGCTTTTGTGGGAGCACAGTATTCCCACACACAATTTCAATTCATGCAAACGGCAATAAATAAACTCCCCTGATTTATGGGGACTGAATATATCTAATGATATCACATCCAATTCACATATTTAGGCACACTACAGCTCAGACCACAGAAAACATAGTGCCTTTTCTGTAACTAATCTAATGGTTTTTACAAGCTCTTAACCTGCCATGTCATGATAAAAAAATGTTTAAATTAAAAAAACTGTTTAAATTTAAAAAAAACATTTAAAAAATGTTTAAATTAATATCAAACATTCCATTTCATATCCTTAATTTCTTTTGGTTTCAAACACTCTCTTAATTGATTTGAGAATTCGAGTGGCCCTGGCCAGGTGGCTCCGTTGGTCAGAGTGTCCTCCTGCACATCAAAATGTCACAGGCTCGATCTGGTGTCAGGGCACAGACCCCGGATGCAGGTTCCATCCCTGGCTGGTGTGTGTTCGGGAGGCAGCTGATCTGTTTCTCTCTCACATCTCTGTTTCTCTCTCTCTCTCTTTCTCTCCTTCCCTCCCTCCCTCCCTCAAATCAATAAACATCCTCCAGTGGGGATTTAAAAAATTTAAAGAGAAAGAGTTTGGGTAAATTCTCAGGCTTTCAGATTTAACTTCCCTTTCCACATTCCCTTTAATGTAACCTCTGATTATGTAGGGTGGAAATCTTAGGCCTCAGGGAGAATTAGGCAGACAAATGTCAGGGAGACCAAAGAAGACATACGGTTCTTACACGTAGGTCCTCGTTTCATTTTCCCAGGCAGAGTGTTTCAGCAGCCAGGTCTGTCATTTTTTTGGCCTCTGAGTTAATACCTCTTGAGATGCTTCGGGTCTTAATTGGTGTTAAGCTGGTACCAGGTGATGAATTCCCAAATTTTCTCCTTTTAGTCCCACAAAATGGTCTATGGACTATAATTATTTGTCCTCACTCCAAGCTTATCAGTTTATCCGTTTACTCAGTGTACCTGTGTTTTTCCACAGGCACATGCAGAAACAGAAGGGTCTTTTGCATTCTTCAGTGGGTTCTGGGGAGCCAGAAGCACTGTCTCGGGCTCATCAATCTGCTTCTCTCCCATAATCATTCATATGCCACACTGGACCGGCATTAGGACAACAAGGGGCTTCTCCCAGAGGATCGTGGCACCTCGGGGACACTACCACAAAAAAGAGGCTTCTCCATATGTGGCAGCTGGTAGTGAGTTAAGTCAGGAACAAAGTGCACAGATGAAAGACTCGCCTCACTTCTTTCTTTCTTTCCTACCTTTTTTTTCTCTGAGGGATGCTATATTCAAAGCAATAAGCTTAACAATCTATTTTTTTAAAGGTGCAAAAAATAGTTTTTAGTAATATCTAAAAATATAAAAAGTATTTCCCTCATCTTAAAAACTAGGATTTATGTGTATCATGCTAAAATGTCTTACTTAATCCTCATGTCAAACCTGTAAATATATATCAATACCATATCAATTTAATGAGATTTCAGGGCCCAGGGTGGTTAAATAACTTCCCTAATGTCACTTGACCAGTAAACGGTAAACTGTGCCTGACTCCAGATTGATATGTTTAAGTGTTCTGATAAAATGTAAGAGAAGGAAGAACTGCTTTACCCACACCTACATCCTCATGAAAAACAGTCACGTAGGAAAATCAAATAAAACCAAACATAAAGACTGAGGACATAGAGTCCACTAGTTTCAGCATGATATCAACGGTCTATTGTTGGAACTTTACTTTAAAATTTAAACTATTTTATTGCTGTTAATTACAGTTGTCTGTATTTGCTCCCCACTCCTCCCCCACACTCCCTCCAAACTCACCTCCCTCCCTTGCTTCCACCCTCCCCCTTGGTTTTGTCCATGTGTCCTTTATAGCAGTTCCTGAAAGCCCTTCTCCCCACTGTCCCCTCCCCCCTCCCCTCTGGCTGTTGTTCAATTGTTCTTAAGTTCAATGACTCTGGTTATATTTTGTTTGCTTTTTTTCTTTTGTTGATTAGGTTCCAGTTAAAGTGAGATCATATAGTATTTGTCCCTCACCACCTGGCATATTTCACTTAGCATAATGCTCTCCAGTTCTATCCATGCTGTCATAAAGGATATAAGCTTATACTACTGTTGGAACTTTTAATGAATATCTTGGGCTAATAATAGTATGATGGAAGATTTATCAGCAGATTCAAAAAATTAATGTTCTTTCTAGAATTCCACAGTAAAGAATGCCCATGTATAAACAAATAAATATCTAGATCTTGAATTCAAATTTCAATATTAAGTCAATACTAGAAATACATAGAGTGTTTTTTGTTTCCCTCAGTAAACTTTAACAAAATATATAGCACTGGAAGTGGTTCCAAGGAAAGACCCTTAAGATGGACATTTTGGATCGTTTATGTGACCTGGGTTGAAGGAGTGATTACCTCATCACCAAGGAAAATGAATTATAGGTGTTTCATAACATGTGGTCATTTATATCATGTAGTTTTCCTTGTTTTCTTTATTTTTTTAAATTTATGTTTCAGGTGTACAACTTCATAATTCAATATCTGCATACACACTACAAATTCTTCGCCCCAAAAGTCTGGTTTCTATCTCTCGCCATACATCTGACCCCCTTTAGCCCACCTCAACCCTATCCCCTCTCATAACCGCAAATCTGCTCTCCGTAGCTAAAGGTTTTTGTTCTGTTTTGTTGGCTTGTCTTTTTTTAAGATTCCATATAGAGTGAAATCACACAGTACTTGCCCTTTTTCTGACTTACTTAACCTAGTGCTATACCCTCAAATTCCATTCATGTTGTGACAAATGGAAAGATTCCATCCTTTTTCTGACCGAGTAATATTCCACATCTTTATCCATTAATCCGTCAATGGACACTTAGATTGTTTCCATATCTTGGCTATTATAAATGATGCTTCAGTGAACATTAGGGTACATGTCTTCTCAAATTAGTGTTTTCATAATCTTCAGATAAATCTCAGAAGTGGAATTGCTGGGTCATATAATAGTTATAGTCTTATTTTTTATTGAAGAACATCCATACTGGTTCCCACAGTGCTGTACCACTTTACAGCCTCACCAACAGTGTATGAGGTTAACTTTCCTCCGCATCCTCTCCAACACCTCTTATTTCTTGTCTCCTGACCATAGCCATTCCAACAGGTGAGAGGATAGCTTGTTGCAGTTTTGATTTGCATTTTCCTAATAATTAGTCATGCTGAACATCTTTTCATGTGCCTGTTGGCCATCTGTATAACTTCTTGGGGAAAATATCTATGTAGGTTCTCTGACATTTTTAATTGGTGTATTTGTTTTCGTTCTCAAGTTGTATGAATTCCTTATACATTTTGGATATTAACCCCTTAACAGGTATATGATTTGGAAATATCTTCTCCCATTTAGTAGGCTGTATTTTTGTTTTAATGATGGTTTCCTTCACTGCGCATAAGCTTTTCAGTCTGATGTAGTCCCATTTGTTTATTTTATAGCATGCAGTTTCTTATCACTGAGTGGTATATGGATTTCAAGCAGCTACCGCAAATGATCACTATGACTGCAAGGAGGGGCTGACCTCTTCTGATTGCACTGGATACCATAAAGCAAAGAAATTACAGCACAGGGCCTTAAATACTTGGCTTTACTTCTTTCTTTATTTCTGTACTCTGCTTCCCAAGCTCACCTGCAACAATAGGTTTAGACTTCTTTGAATCCCTAAAAGAACCTCTTATCTCTTACAACTGTAATTCACTGGCCGAGACAATAGTAAATCAGACACAGAAATCAATTTTAGAAGTTACAGAAATACAGAGTAATTTGAGTCCTCAATCTCGCCGGGTCTCTTAGGAGAGAGTCAAAAGCAAATTTGGAAAGAGGTAAGCTCTCAGAATCATAATGGGAACATTTGAGTGAGTTATAATAAATAGAAATCTCATAAACCTCCAGATCCCATTAGTGTTCTCTTGCCTACATATAGAAATAGCTGCTCCCCACCTATGTGGGCAGAAAGCCATGACTTGCTTACAGACACTGTAATGATCTTGCCTGTATCATCAAAGTCTACTCAGGAAACGGAAGCCATAGCAATTATTGAAACAGAGAGAATTTTATATGAAAAACTGTCAACCAGGAATAAAGTTGTTAGCCAGGTAACTAAAAGAATAAAATGAAAACTCCAAGATATTATAAAGGTAGCAACTTTGGTCTTAAGTCTGAAGGAACAAAGGAAGTTGTTGGAATTACTAAACCTTAGGAACTTATAAGTAGGGGCCTAAGAATTGCGAACCAGACTTCTGAAGAGGACGCACAAGATGGCTGGGGGCTGGCATGTCAGGGTGGGTGCACTGGTCGTGCCAGTGGTGGCAAAGTGGCAAATTGGATTCATTTACTGCAACCGGAAGGAACTGCTACTACAAAGGTGAGGAGCTGTCAGTGAGGGCATCCTGATAGGAACCTGAAGCAAATGGGAAACTCAAGTACGAACCTGGAAAAAGAAAGACGTGTCTTCCTCCCCTAGCTTGGAAGTGTCTCTGGTTCCCTTCATTGCGAACTCTACCGCAGAGACAATTGCCCAAGCAGAAATGGTTTGCAGAGACCCAATTCCAGCATCGCGAAGAATACAGACAGGTATTGGCACATTGCAATGGCATTGTGCAGTTCCCTCAAGAGTTGATTACCGTCACACCCTGCTCCTGTCACCCTGCACGGCTTTCAAATCTATGACCAGAGTCATATCCTAACATGCCTGAGGAGGAGAAGTGCATGATCCCACCTCAGAGGAGATGATTTACATATGAGAAAATAAAACTGTAAGATTTTGATACTTTATATCATAAAAAAAAAACAGCAGAATACATGGGGCAATAGATCCTATGGCTCCTGACAGGCAGTGACGAACACAATATTAGAGAAGCTGAATTTGTCATTAAAACGGACACACCGGAAATTTTGGATTCAATTCTATCTCTACCATTCACAAGCTTGGTGAGCTTAAGACAAGATGCTTGACTGCTTTTTGCCAAATCTTGTTCATCTATAAAATGAAGATAATAATTATATTTACCTCACGGCTATTGTGAAGATTAAATTAACACATGTATGTATGTGCATAGATAACTATCAGAACATATTAAGTACAGGAGTGTTAAATAAAAAGAACTGATAGCTAGAAACAACTCTAATACGGTGAGTATTTCAATGAAACTTGGATTCAGCATCACGTGAATCAAATAAAGTTGAAATGTTAGAAATTCCTTATTTAATATAATGGAAGAAATCCAACAATTCAGGAAGACAGGAATGCTGCAGTATAGTTTTCATGTGTGACTTATTCACTCACCCCTATTTGTGTCACCCAGGAGACCCACCAAATAAATATCAGTCTCGTCTTCCCCAAGGGATTTGTGTCCCTTCACCAACACAAGCATACATTTCACAATGAAGAAAAACAACAACTTTCACTTTTTAAGGATTATCATGCAGTGGCTCCCAGCTCATACTATTTCGGGTCTGAGAGTCGTGACTGAGATTTGCCAGTCAGAATAAGAGTCTATATGGGCTAGGTGATAAATGGAGGTTGGCTTGAGTTCAGCTCCAACAGAGTTTTGTAAAACAGCCCTCTCTTTCTTGCCATTTTTGATTAAATAATTGGAACAGACACACTTGGCACCTAATCGAATTCCCACACTGGTTCCCTCACTTGTAGAATGAAGATTATTTTGCTTGTCAAGGTCTGAACTTCCCCTCCACACCATCGAAATAAACCAAATTCATCTTATAACCTCGGTGCATCGCAGATACTAGTGCCACCCAAAGTCTCGAGGGATATCAAGGTGGTGATTTCTATCACAGCTCCATTTAAGTAGTAGAAGAAGATGGACTGATCTGGGAGAATGACAGCGAAGTATTTTAAACTTCATCCAATGGTTAAATGAAATTGGAGCGGCTGTCCCCCTTGTGATCTCTTCATTACAACTAGTCAACATTCCTCTGACTGCTGGTAAGTGCTTTTCAATGTGTAAATTCTTTTTTTCTTCCTCTGTGATAACAAGCAGCTGAAGTTTGCTTTAAGGTCAGCAGTACACCTGTGCTATCCTACCTCTGGTTCTCTGCAGAAACTGTCTTCAAAGCTCTTAATCCTCTCACTAGCCTCCAGGATATTATGCTTATTCACTGTAGTGATTACATTGTGTTAACTGAATTTGGCAAGCAGAAATACCCTCAATGCCTATATATGGGCATATATATGCTAGAGAATGGGAAGCAAACCAGAAACACTCTAGGTATCAACTCAATGTGAGAAAGTAGCCTGGGGTCTTGAGATAACCCATCAAAGTAAATTACAATTAACTTTATTTTGCACAACAGTTACTTCCTCAGTAAGAGGTGACAGGGTTGTTGGTAATGGAGGTGTCTTAGGCAGTTAGGTAGGCACAAGCAGAACAGGAGCAGAGTAATCTACAGGTACAGCAAATCCACAGGATGGATTGCCCCAGGTGCCTAGCAACAGGAGAAATTAGAAGCCCTTGCATGACCACTCTCTTAAGCATTAACCACTGGAGATGGCATCTAGGCTTCTTCGGCTAGGTTTCAGCTCCAGGCACAGAAACCAGGTGGAGTGATGTCATAGAGCGATGCCATGGAGTGATGCTATTGCAAGCCCCAGCACCAGCTCATCAGCAGAGAATGCAGAGACCAGGACCCTGAGGAAACAAACCTGGAAAGCTGAGAATATTCTATTGAAACCCTGCCCTGAGACCTCCAGATCCAAGCTCTTGGGAGGAGGGCTCGGCAGGACTCTCTCTGTGGAGCATGCCAGTGCCCTCTCCCACCCTCTTCTTTTCAGCGCATTTTCTATGTCTCTCGATTCCTACAAAGGCCCTTCTTTTGCCTCTGTAACTTGTTTCCTGAACCCAGGTCTTTTATGATTCAAGTTTTCTACATCTGTGACTTTTGAAATAAGCCCTCTCTTATAGTTTGAGCCTAGGCTCTGAATTCTTTCTCAGCCAGAACCAAGGTCTAGTCTGACTCCACCAGTCTAACACTTGGTGCCATTTCAACATTACGTGATTTCGAAACCAATAGTCCAGTGATACAATTTTATTCAATTCTTCTCATCTTTCCAGCATTTTAGCAATCACCAAAATCTGACCTTTCTGCTCGAAAATCAGTGGTTTCTGTTACGGCACTGCACCATGATAAATACTGAAAGAGTTGCATATTGTTTCTATAACAAATTGCCTAAATTTAGCAGCTTAAGACAATATCCACTTATTATTTTACCATTCTTTTTTAAAATTATTTTATTGTTGTTCAAGTACAGTTGTCTGCATTTACCACTCCCCACGTCCCCCCACCCCAGCCATCCCCACCTCCCTCCCCTGCTCCCACCCTGCCTTGATTTTGCCCATGTTGTCCTTTATAGTTGTTCCTGAAAACCCTTCCTGCCTTCCCCTGCATTATCCCCTCCCGTCTCCCTCTGGTTCCTGTCAGATTATTCTTGATTTCAATGTCTCTGGTCATATTTTGCTTGCTTGTTTGTTTTATTGATTAGGTTCCACTTAAAGGTGAGATCATATGGTATTTGTCTTTCACCGCCTGGCTTATTCCACTTAGCATAATGCTCTCTAGTTCCATCCATGCTGTCGTGAAGGGTAGGAGCTCCTTCTTTCTTTCTGCTGCATAGCACCCCAATGTTCATAGCAGCACAGTTTACAATAGCCAAGTGCTGGAAGCAACCTAAGTACCCCTCAGTAAATGAGTGGATCAAAAATCTATGGTACATTTACACAATGGATATCTTACCATTCTTGAAAACAGAAGTTCAAAATGTTTCTCACTGGGCTAACATCATGGTGTCAACAGGCTTCCTTCCTTTCTGGAAAATTTACTTTTCTTATTTTGCTAACTTCTAGAGGCCACACACTTTCCTTGGCTAATGTCACCATTGAAGGCCAGCAGTGGTCAGTCCAGTCTTTTTCACATCACGGTACTCTGCTTCTAACTTTCCTGCCTCTTTCTACAACTTACAAGGACTCTTGTGATTACCTTGGGCCCACCCAGGTAATCCAGGACAATCCTTCATTGCACGATCATCTGATGAATAATTTAAGTCCATCTGTGACCTTATTCTCCCTTGCCACGTAACATAACACATTCACAGATTGCAGAGATTAGGGCTTGAATAGCTTTTTAGGACTATATCCTGTCTTCCATACCTACCTTTCCTTTCCCTCTGACCTCACATTTCTATGAAAATGAATTTCCATTCACTAAACTTCTGGACCTCTCTCTGACTCTTCAGGGTAGTAACAGTGACTTTTACTGAACTTGAAAAATATACAGTTGACCCAAATCATGTATAATTTAAGTTGGCCCTCCGCACACATAGGTTCCCAACCGTGGACTGAAAATACAGTTGACTCCTGAACCACGTGTTTGAACTACACGGGCCAACTGCAGGGGAGCTCACAGGCCTCGTCTCCTGTACTCTCCCAGGGCACTGCCAGGGCATAGCGAGCGTATGGTGCACGCTCTGGTGTTAAAATCAAAATGCATGGAGGCCAGCCTCGAACATTCCCTGGGTGGATAAAACTAGTTCAGCCACACAAGTAAAACTTAATTGAGCTTATTTTGTAAGACTGACTTGACCTGGGTTAATTCTTGCTTATATCTCTGGAATTCACAAGCAAAACTTGAACTGTTTCCCAAGGCCGATACAAAGTAACTACTGAAAATTCTAATGTTATAACCAATCGCTGTAAAGAATAAACAGTCACTGTTTTCTCACTATATATGTTACCAAAGGGCAAGAACAGCAAGTGGGGTCCTGCTGCCCGCCAGCACCCTCTAGGCAATATTCTGGAGGCAAAGTTTTGGTGATAAAGGAAAGGAGTCTTTACTCAAATGTTACACAGTTTTGGAATAACATCTTTCCACTTAAATTAGTCACTTAAGCCTATTGATTAAGGCTAAAGTCTTTAACACCTGAGTTTTCCTTTCATTCCCCCTGTTAGTTTTTAATTCTCTTATTTCTACAGGGTTAGTTTACAAACTAAAACAACACAAGATACAAAAACTGCACAACTTGGAAGGATGGCAGGCTTCTGCCTCAGCTCATCCCCACTGGAACGCTCAATGAATGAACCTGCCACCCTCTGCCAGGACAGCCCTATCCTAGGCTGTGCCCAGAGTTCCTTCCCACCTAAATGCCATCTGTCGGGAGGTGCAGGCAGCTGCAGCACGACCATCCAGGCGTCCTTGAGGCAGAAAGCCTGAGAGCCCATCTCTGCCCCTCTTTCATTTTAAATCTTCTGGCCCACAATTCCACCGCTCTGGAGGCATTCAGCCAATCCTGTCCTAGACTGTTTACCACTGTCATGGACAACCTCCTCCTACAGTCTCTTCCTCCTCCTCCCTGGTGATCTGATCAGATCTCTCTGTACCACATCAGCGGCTATATGCTAATAATACACCTCTGAGCCTTACTCCATGTTTTTGTTTGAGTGCTCCTGGTTTGCAAGTGTCCTTCTGGTGTGTGCACAATAAACTTTTACTAATTACTTCTTCAGTAATGTATTCATTTTACTTCTGTTATTTCTGACTTTTTGCCACCGTGCAATATGATTCCTGGGCGAGGCATGAAGCCATCTAGCGAAGGCTATGCAGATAACCCTCGGTGCCTAATCCAAGGGAAAGTACTAATTAGACCTATACCAGCACATCTAAAATACATTGCCTAAAAGTCATTATCAGTCATTATTTTATCTTCAACTGTCTCTAGTGTTTACATCTCAATTAGTTCCCAACTCTGACACAGAAAATAGGGATATAGTATATTAACTTTGTAATGTGCCAAAAGAAAACAACAACTGCTACCTAAGTAGCCACGACATAAGTAAGCACTAGTGGTTGTACCCTTACAAATGCTGTCTGGAAACTGACAAAGCAAAATACAATGAATTGATTTAGAAATAAATTGCCAAGTCAACTATGAAATCATTCATAGTGCTCTGTTGAGGTCAATATAAAAACAAACAAAAAATATGGTCATACGTGAGATGAGTGTACGTGTTTTGGGTTCTGCACCCAATTTCAATGTGTGGGAGGCGGGGTTCCACACATCAAGAGGCAATCCTGGGGACACTAATTCAGCTGAGCTCTGACACTGCTGGGATACGGTGTCAGGTCCCATGGGTTAGGGGTTCAGTCCCACAAGGCAGCCCTCCCTACCCCACGCCCCCAAGTCAGATGCCAGTTGCAAGCCCAGGTGTACTTCTGAACAACTGGCTGTAAATCAAAGTTCCCTATGACCCCTTCTTGAGTTCAGTTAACTAGCTACAACAGCTCACAAAACCCAAAGAAATATCCTACTCGCTAGGCTACCGGTTAATTAAAAAAGAAGGGATGAGCAGGGCAAGATGCGCGGACGGGCAGACACTGTGTGGCGCACCGCTGTCCCGCATCTGCTCATGCTCACCCACTGGGAATATCTTCAAACCACGTAGTTTGGGGTTTATGAAGGCTTCATTACATAGGTGTGGCTGATTAAATAACTGGCCAGTGGTCACTCATTCCACCCCCAGCCCTTCACCCCTGCCCCTCAGGTCTAAGAGTGGTACTGAAATTTCCAACCCTCCAGCTACTGGGTTAATTCTACCGGCAACCACTCACTCCCCATCCCCAGGTGACTTAGGGGCATCCCAAATTCAGCTCATAACGACAAAAGATGCCTTTATCTCGCTCTAAATTTCAAGAATTTTATAAGCTCTGCTAGACCCTGGGAGAGGACCAAATATATATTTCTACTATTCAATCACAATATTACACTGAGTGCATCTAGTTATCTGGTATGTCTATCATCTGCACTTTAACACTTTTCTTTCAGCATAAATACTTCCAAAAATCAATGTCCAGTTCTGTACCTAAGAAGATAATGTAGTATGATGTTTACTATAATCTTTTCTTTATCCATTTTTATCATAAATATCAGCAAATAATTTATTAAAAAGTTTGACAAAGGGCCATTGAGTGACTTATTTGCTAACCTGTATACTTAATTCTCCAAAAAAAAATTCTTATATTTTTGCTTTGTCAATTTCCAAATTTTTATAAAAGCAAAAAAACCCCTACCTTTATGCAAAACAAAATTATTAAATAAAAGATGACAATTACCAAGTTATGTTGTTACACTAAATAACATTTTAATATTATATTTATTTTTGCTCTCTGACTTCAGCTGCATTCAAATCATCCATAATTTTTTGGCATGAGTAGTTATTACATGTTTTTTCAAGCGTAGTCTATTTTATTTTTTTAATAGAAGTTATGGGGGTGACATAGTTTACTTTATTTAAAGCACCATGAAATTGGTTGGTTAGCCATGCCAGAATCTCTTACCACTCACCCCTAAAACTTGGCTAAATATCACTGCTTTCTTAGCATTGTCTTAGATACCCCTTCATGTAAAAAGAGCTTTCTGATATTGTTTAAACTGTTTTGGGTGCCCTTTCTATGCAGCTACACAGTATTTGCCTTATCAGTTGCACCTTGCTAATTTATTTATCTACTCCACTAGAAGGTAATCTTTCCAATAGGAAAAGAGTATGTTAATTTGCTCACCGTTTTATCCAGTGCCTAGCAAAGTGACGTAGACATTATATTGCATTTATACAAGTAAATATATAAGACTTAATATTGAATTTTTTAAGCTTTTCAAATGTTCATCACTGACTTAGAGACTTATAATGGAGATATGCACTATGCAGGTAGTATTGTAGCAACACAATGGTACATTTTTGTTTCTGAGCTAATTGAACTGGCAACCAGCAAGATTTATTTCTTAATGGACACATTTATATTGATGTAAAAAAAAAAAACAGCAATGTTTCATTAACTTCTTCTCACTACTGATGCTAACTTAGATGTGGTGTGAAGGTAGATTCTTTTCCCTTTCCTCAAGAAACCACAAGATAAAGCTTCAGGATTACAATGAACCAGCCAAAGCTGAAAGGGGAGAGCTAAGAGGTGGTGTTTTAATCCTTGTCGTTATAACAAAACTATGACTCACTAACCCCTGGTCATTTCTAAGTATAGAACAATATGCAATTTTTAATATTTAGCTCACAGTGTGAAATACTGGTTGTTTCCAGCTGAAGTTAATTAATTTTGGTAATATATTCAGCAACTCTGTCAAATGTACTATCCCTCATTCCTTTTTAAATCAGCATACTGTTTATTACACAATATAGTAACATTTTTCCTGTGACCTAGTAAAAGGTCACGCTTGTGATAGTATAAATATGTCTAGCCACTGGCTAAATTATAGAGTAAGAAGTTTATCTTTAGTGACTTTCATCTCCTTTTAAGTGTCCTCTCCAGGTTGGACTAGCCAAAATCACCCAATATTCTCCTATCGTACAATAACTGAGAACCCCGTGGGAATAGGCAATGATCAGAACCTTCCTAAATACACAGGCATGCATTTAAATCCACACGCCATCCCTGTCAAATGTCCCGTTATCTTAGGCCTTATGGTACCTATTAAATAAATTAAATAAATATGCCGAACTCTCAAGCCTTAAACTCTGTGTATCACCACCCTAAAGATGAGAATCATTACTTCAGAGGCCACACAAACATCAAGGTTCTTTAATATGTAACATTCATTCTTTCAATAAATGCATATTAAGCTATTATAATAGATACCAGGGACTCTCCTGGGTACAAGTACTTAAAGATGCAGTTAAAAATCTCCTCCAAAAATGCTGCTACTGTAACAGAGTAAAACATTGGGCCTCTCTGCCTCCATCTTGTTCAAGCCGGCTTTGCTCCCGCAGCCTTCTGGTTAGTAGCTTCTGCTTAGAGGGTATCGCACATAGACATGCTGATCATTAGAGGATGCTGGCTTGAGGCTTGAGTTTTATAAAAATGGGCCCTTACCAAAAATGCCTCTGCTGAGGAGATGAGGGGAGTATGTAATGAGGGTTTATCAGAGATTTGCAAGACTCTCCCGACCCTGCTCATTTCGACTAGAGGCAATAGACTAAGAACAAAAAAGTTTTACAACCTTCCTGGGACACCCGCTGGCACTCAGTTGCCTGTGGTTGTCAGTCACATCTTTCTCCTCTTGCTTCCCCTTCCCTTGACATAAAAGAAGCCCAAATTCTATACTTTCTTAAGATGATTTTTAGGGCCCTAGTCCCCCATCTTCTCAGCTTGCTGGATTTTCAAATAAAATCTGTTTCTTGTCCCAAGACCGTGTCACTCAATTTATTGAGCATTGTGTGGTGAGTGAACAGGCTTGGACTTGGTTATACTACCTCTAGACTAAGCAGATCAACACTTCTAATCTTGTTTTGTGTTGTGTTGTTGTTTAATTTATCTCATTGTCTTAATAACATGTCCTGATACTCAGTCCTTCTTATTTTTATATCTTATTCTACATCTTATTCAATCAAGGTCCAGATAGCTATATACATGAAGGTGTTAAGAATTTTAATGTTGATAATGAACTAAACGTAAATCATTCAACCATCAATAGAACCCCCACCCCAGCATATTATCCTTGCAAAAAAGGTTTTAGGAGGAAAGAGGGAAAGAGAGAGAGCAAGAGCAAGGAGCAAGGGAAGGAAGGAAGGGGGACATGAAAAGAAGGAAGGAGGGAGGGAAGGAAGGAGGGAGGGAAGGAAGGAAGGAAGGAAGGAAGGAAGGAAGGAAGG